>VWZX01005818.1:2328318-2333318 GCA_013399015.1 Galbula dea
GAGAGAGAGAGAGAGAGAGAGAGAGGGCGAAAAGTGTCATTGAAGATAATTGATTACCTCCCAATCAACAATAACTTGTTAGCAATAGTCAATTACCCCGTCTCTTCTCGCCTCTTTCCCCCTGGTCCGAGGTCTCGGTGCGAGGACTGCTCTTCCCTTCTCCGAAGCCGGCTTTTTCTTTTTCTTTTTTCTTTTTTAAAAATTATTTTGGGGGGTATCCGTTTGGGGGGGGAAGGCAGGGAAAGTGCTGCAATTTGGGGTGTTTCTTAAAATAGCAGCTGCAAAGAGGAAAAGAGAGGAGAGAGAGAGAGCGAGCGGAGAGAGAGAGGGGAGGAAAAAAAAAAAAAAAAAACCCAAAACGCTGGGACAGGAGGTGCGGCAGGACCACCTCCCTGCGAGGGACCGAAGGCAGCTCCACTCCCGGCCGCCGCCCGCCGCCCTGCCGGCCGCCCGACGTGGCTTTCCCCGGGAGGACCCGGGGCTCCTCCACCGGAGTTGGAGGTGGGCTTCAACTTTTGCTCGCTGTCTCCGCCGCCGTCACCCCGCGGTCCCGCCGGGGTCTTCTCCCCGCGGCAGCACATCCCCGTCGCGGGTGGGGAAGGCAGCCCCGAGCGGCCCGGCCCCACCATGGCTTCCAAAGAAGAACCCAAGCCCTCCTCCGGGGAAGAGCGGCGGCGGAGCCCCTTGGATCACCTCCCACCTCCGGCCAACTCCAACAAGCCCCTCACTCCCTTCAGCATCGAGGACATCCTCAACAAGCCCTCGGTGCGGAGGAGTTACACCCTCTGCGGAGCGGCCCACCTCCTCTCCGCTGCCGAGAAGCACCCCTCGGCCGGGCTGCCTCTCTCCGGCCGAGCGCTGCTCTCCCAAACGTCGCCCCTCTGCGCCCTGGAAGAGCTGGCCAGCAAGACCTTCAAGGGGCTGGAAGTCAGCGTGCTGCAGGCAGCCGAAGGTAAGCCCTCGGCAGAGTGGGGGGATTCTCCCGCTGGTGGGTGCCCCGCTCCTCCCCTCGGTCCGTTTGTCCTTCACCCACCCAAATCTCCCAGACTGTTGCACGGGGTGGGATGGGGGGGTCCCTTGGGCGGCCGGTCCACGGGTATCCTCTCCCGGGGGCCCTCGGGATGCAGGAGCTCTGCCCCGCTCCCTCCCCCGTCCTCCCTCTCCATCCCCCCTGAATACCAACAGAGCAGGGGCTTAGGGTCTGGGGGCTCGAGTGGGAGGCGAGGGGGGGACGTGGGGACAGAGGCGACAATCTGGCGGCTCATCGGCAGGCAGGGACGGGATGACCATCTTCGGGCAGCGGCAAACGCCGAAGAAGCGTCGAAAGTCGCGGACTGCCTTCACCAACCACCAGATCTACGAGCTGGAGAAGCGGTTCCTCTACCAAAAATACTTGTCGCCGGCAGACCGGGACCAGATCGCCCAGCAGCTGGGGCTCACCAACGCCCAAGTCATCACCTGGTTCCAGAACCGCCGCGCCAAGCTCAAGCGAGACCTAGAGGAGATGAAGGCCGACGTGGAATCGGCCAAAAAGCTGGGCCCCAANCCCCGCAGCCGCCGGGACAGCGAGGAGGAGGACGACGACGAGGAGGAGGACGTGGAGATCGACGTGGATGATTGAGGGGCGGCCGGCGGGCCTCCTCCCCTCCACCACCACCACTACCACTATCCATCCATCCATCCCCCTTGCCCTGTCCCGTTCCCCTTCGCCCCATCCTGGCAGCTCCAAACCGGCACCCCAGGGCCCCGACCCGGCCCCGGCAGCCCGGCAAGGCCGCTGTTCCCCCTGGGTCGGAGCAATAAGCAATAGAAACCCACCGCAAACACCCGCCAACACCAATTAATTTAGGCTAGAGTCGATATCCCTCCGCCTGTCACTTCTTCGGAATGGTGCAATTACGGACGGTTCTGTATAAATATTTAAACGTATATGTTGGAATTTTTTTCTTCCCCCTTTTTTTCGAGGTTTCGATTATTATTTTTTTTAATAGTTATCGATGATTATTATTTTGCCTATGAGGGAGACGCGCAACCTTGGAATAAACTCGGGTTTCGACAGATGTTTATATAGGGAGTTGCTTTCAAAGACTTCAGAAACTAAAGACTTCAGAGATCTGAGTTAGACTTAAAACGGCAACAGCAAAAATTAGTCACTTTCCTTTCCTTGCATGTTTCAGATGTGCACGAAGTAGGGGGCTTTTTTCTCCTTTTAAAAATATTTTTTTCTTTCGCAATCTTGGGAACTTAGGGATGGGTTATAATGCAAGTTGGAAAATATATACTTTCTTTTTACCTAGAGCATAGAGATTTGTCTCCAATGCAATTTCTGCCTCATTTTACCAATTAAAAGCTATTTTTACCATTTTCTGCTATTGTTGTGGTTTTATTAAAAAGCTGCCTTTCGTATTTTTTATATGAAGGTGGTAACAAAAAAACAAAGAAAATGGAAAAAAATCCTAGAATTATTTTTTACTCTTTTTAGAATTTTTGCATGCTACGGAAATTTAAAAAAAAAAAAAAAAGGACAAATCTCAAGATCAATAAATTTAAATATTACACTATAAATTTAAAAAATGTACAGATTTAAGACCTGTTTTTGTTTGAATTGTACAAATTTTAAAGGCCTGCTATTTAAGTTCCAATAGGGACAATGTTGCTTTATTTACTGTCTCTTAGAATTGTACAGATAGCTCTTTTTTTCCGATACAATAAAATCTTTACCATTTTAATATACTTTTAAAGTCCTTCTTTGTGAACCGAAATCGGCTTCGTTGGGCCGAGAACTACAGACTTCCCCTCACCAAGGAATCTCCCATTCCGTTTGCATTTAAAGTTATTTGAACCTAGGAAAAATGGAGGGGGAAGAAGCGCATGAGAGAGAACCTCATGACCTTTTTTTAAAATTATTTTTATTTTTTCAAGTTAGTGCGAGCCCGAGGTTTGGCACCGGGAGCACGGGATGGATTGCTCGGGCCGTAGATGTGGGAGGTGGCGGCGGGAGCGCGGCGGGGAGAGCGGAACCAACGACATCCCCTGCTCCCACCGTCAGCGGGGCATTCCCAGCCCGACAAAAAGAGGGAAGGAAAGGGAGGGAAATTTTAAATTAAAAAATATATATCCGGACGAAGGAGAAGTTATCACCCGGCTGGACAAAATGAACGCGGTGGGTGAGCGGGGGGAGCTGTCCTTCGGACCCCCGCTCCTGAGCAGAAGCTCTGCCACAGGGACACGACTTTGGAAAACGGTTCGTTCCCTCCCTTCCCTTCCCTTCCCTTCCCTTCCCTTCCTTTTTTTATATTTCCCTTTTTTTTCTTTTTTCCTTCCTCTCTCTTTTTTTTTTTTCCCCTTAAAAAAATTAAGGCTGTGGTGAATGTGTTTTCTCTTGGCAGCGTGACCTGCCTTTGGAGTCGAGCAACGTGTGTTTCTTCCTATTCTTCGCAAAATTTATGTGAGAAAGACAAATCTGGTGTACAGTGGCACAGCTCCGCCGAGAAGTGTCCAGATAAGACAGGGTTGGTTTGTGGGTTAGATTTTTTTTTTTGGTCCAGTTTCTCCGAGGCTAAATAAATCTTTCTCCTCTTTGAGAATGGATGAGGTTGTAATTTTTAGCGTAAAGCATGAAAACTGGGGACAAATGAGCCCTCTTCTCTGAAGTGACAAGTGACAATGGAGCATATACAGCCTCCTGCGGTTCGCCATGCTGAAAC
Organism: Galbula dea; assembly: GCA_013399015.1. Taxonomy (NCBI): domain Eukaryota; kingdom Metazoa; phylum Chordata; class Aves; order Piciformes; family Galbulidae; genus Galbula; species Galbula dea. The sequence goes on from VWZX01005818.1 coordinate 2,332,026, forward strand.
AAGCGTGCCCCTCCGCAGCAGAGAGAAGGCGAGCGCTTGGAGACCATATGGTTTTTGAATTTTCTTCACAATTTCCAGACAATTTGATGGATTAGGTTAACCCTCCCTTCCACTGTTTAACTCCACAACAATGGGAGCAGAGCTGTTCTCCTTTCGTCGAGGCATCTGTGCGCTTCTATTCTTCTGTCTTTCTCTCTTGGTATTTGGAACAAGTCTATGAATTACAATGAAATTCACTTTTCTTTAGTATTATTTGGAAGAGCACTTGTTTTCCTCCACCTTCCGCCCTCGCCCCGCCACTCTCTCCTTTTTTTTGTTTTTTGTTTGTTTGTTTATTTGTTTGGGGGTTTTGTTCGTGTTTGGGGTTTGTTTTTGTTTTTTTAACCTCGGAGTGATAGCTTTGACTTCTGTCCAGATCTCTCGAAAAGCTTTTAATCTTGTCCTTAAGTGTTTTTATGCTAAACAGGCAAATCGTAAATGCTAAGAAACTGTGACATTTATGTGAAGATCTAGTTAAAGGGCCTTATTTGTTTTCTTTATCTGTTCTTTAAAACCCTCTCCCCATCCTCTCTCCTTTTCCCCCTCCTCTCCTGTCCCCTCCCTCTCCCTAGTCTTCTATTCTTTTGTCTTGGAATGGATTTAATGAGGCTGCAAACACTACAATTCAATATAACCAAGAAATAAAAGAAAGGGGAAAAAAAGGTGTGTGGGTGGCTGGGTGTCTGGAGAACAGGCTGGGAGTTAATTTGGATTTCTGATCTAGTGACTCCTGTGTGCACAGAGAAGGGATGCTGGGGCCGCCTTGCACCCACAGAAGTTTACCACACGTGGCTGGGGCGAGTTGGTAAATAAAACCTCCTCTCGAAGATTTGCAGCGCGTTAATTTGGCTCTCCCCCATTTCCAAATAGCTGCGATTTTTGTTACTTAATTTGTATGTTGAAAACCAAAAGCTTTTTGTTGTTGTTGTTGTTGTTTGTTTGTTGGGGAGTTTTGTTTTGTTTTGTTTTGGGTTGGGCTTTTTTAGGGGGGGGTGTTAAGCTTAAAAGCGAAGCACAGGCTTGTGCCCCTCATTTGTCATGCATTTCGAAACGCGCCGGTCCCTGGGATTACCCAGCCGGGTAGATTTATTGCTCGGGGTTTGATCTCTCTCGAATTTTAGACATAATCTGGAATTGGCTTTTTTTTCCACACTTATTTTTAATTTATTTTTTCTATCTCTCTGTTTTTGTTTTGTTTTGTTTTCCTGCTGCAGTAGGGACGCGGTGGCAGCGCTGAATCGTGCCCTTCGGGGC
>VWZX01005818.1:2338318-2370519 GCA_013399015.1 Galbula dea
ACATACAAAATCCCTTTGTTTATTTCCAAATATATTTAAGAAAATAACAGCCCTGGGTTTAATGCTGAGAATATACAGCCTGTATCTGCTGCGCACTTCTATACATTTAAGCTTCTTGTTTCCTCCCAGATCCCTTCTGTGGAAGCTCCCGAGATAATATTTCCTTTTTAGTACTTTGCAAGCTTCTAACTCAAATTGTTATTGCTTCACATTTTTAAAGTTTACTTAGCAAAAGGCCTGGCTAACGTGATCTGCTTTGCAAGCTCGGAGAGAGACGAAAAGGCCTAGCCTTCAGCTACACTCTGCAAATGTGAAGGGATAGGGGCTTTTAGGGATGAGTTATACTGCAATCAGCTTAGTAAATCTGCATGCAGAAAGGATGCTAATTAGTCTTAATAGTCTACCAATATGCCCCAAGACTGGAGACACAACAACGTAAATCTGCTACCGATAAATATTTTTAATTGTTAAATTTACTGGAAAGAAAAGTGTATTTCCGTAGCAAAGGCGGAGGATGCGGCGGGGCCGGGCTGCGGCACGACACGCTCCGCTCCTCGGAGGAGCCAGGGAGGAGGCAGACCCCTCTACTACCCCCAGCAGGGGACCCCGGGCAGCCCCGAACCACGGACCCCCCCCCGTGCTCCCTCTCCGTCCCGGTCCTGCCCGCCGGGAGGGAGGGGGAACGCCTGCTTAGATTGTGCTTGGTGAAATTAGTGATGTATCACGTTAATTACCAGTGTGATCTTAAAATGGTTGCAGGCCCAAGGAAAATTAATGGAAATCCAAATTCTAATTATGTGGCTGGTGTTAAAGACTTGAACTAAATACCCAGGAAGGGAAATTGGATGATAATGTGAAAATATGCTACATTTTCCGGCCGCTTCTGGTTATTGCATCACGAAGCCTAATAAACGTATTAGCGGAGACACTGCCGGAAGATGATCTTTGAGGAGACAAAGGGGTGGGGGTGTGTGTGGTGGGGTCTGGGATAAGTGCAAAATATTGTGCAAAAATTCTGAGATACGTTAATTTTCCTTCATCTCCGGCTTCCATCTCCGTGGAAGGCTTGCCCCTGCCCAACGGGTGCGGGCCGATCCCCATGTGCTGAGGTTGTGCAAGGAGGAGAAAGGGGATCCCTGGGGAGGCACTGGGGAAGCCCTCTGAACGGGGCTGCAGCAGCATCGCCGCGGCCCGGCTCCCTCCGGCTGCAAACCCCACCCCCCCCCAACCCCAGTCACCTACCCACGCCTGGGGCGCTGCAGGTGGTGAAACTGAGGCAGGGGCACCCTTCCCTCCGGGCTGCACCTCTCCAGACCCCCTCCACCTGCCCTGGAGCCACCTAGCAATCACACATGGAGGACTAACTAATTAATTATCACAATTAATCTTTCGGAACCCGACGCTGAAATCCGTGGGGTTGCAAGGAAAAGCCAGGGGGACACGACACCGAATGCGACAATGTAGGTCGCGTCCGACCCACGCGTGTCCCCGGGGACTGGGAGCAAAACCACCTTCCCACAGGTTTAACCCTTCCAGAGCCGGCAGTCTCGGGGTCCCGGTTTCAGCTCTAAGATCTCAGCTTCATCCATCACCGAGTAAAAAAAAAATCAAGAAGGAAACCAATAAAGAAAAACACATCAAGACTCAGGAGTGGCGACCCTTGGAAAAGGCAGGGTCCGACCAGATATGAATCATTTTTCTTTGCATACTTTAAAGGAATTACTAGTGATATGCAAGGCTGTCACTGCAAACTACATTTATGGATTTGCAAGTCATTTCCATAAATCAGCTGCATTGGATCCATCAGAAGAGCAGAGCTCGGCGTCGGTGCGAAGATGATGGAGCTTTCTTTGAACGTATAATGAAGTGTTCCAAGGGCTGCAGTTATTTTTCTGCTTGTTAAGGATTTTTTTTTTTTTTTGGAAGGGGGAGGGGGGCCTTTTCGAATTTGATTTTAAATTAAAATGTCGCCAAGAGATGTTTTATTGGTGATCACCCTTATGATAAATTTATGCTTCAATAATTACTTTTCACGGGATATCGATTTCCTCTGGCAAAAGCCTTTCTCTCTCCTTCCCAATCCCTGTCTCCCATTTCCCGAACAAGGCAGCGGTCCTCCCCAGGGAACAGCTCCACACGGAGAAACATAGGTGGGGATAGGGGAACCTAGCAGCACCGGCGGGGACGGCAGCGGGGGGGCGGACGAAGTTCACGTGTGATCCGCTGCCGTGCAGCAGCTCGACCAGACAGCCAGAGGAGTACCGGGCCGGGTCCCTCTCCACCTCCCAGACGCTTCCCGGGTTCAGCGGGGTAGTAAATGGAGGGAGGGATTCCCCAGACTTCGTGGGGATGCCTCAGAGAGATGCAGGCAACCTCCGAAGCTACAGCAAAATCCCCTTCTCCGAGGTGTCTGAGTTGCTGGGGACATGGGCTGCTGCTCCAAAGCCACCACCTCTCATGACGTCCACCTGCCCCTAAACCCAGAATAAACCTTCCCCTGAGAAAGTGCAGTCTGTTCCAGCAGCGTGCTAAACAGAGGACTCCCTGTTGCCCCATCTCCTGACACCAGTGAAAGCTTGGTGAGTGACTCCCCTATCCCACTGTGACCCCCATGCAAGCTCCCACGTATCCCTCGTGTTGCCTGGCCTGGGAAGGGGAGTAGGCAGGGCAGCAAATGGAAAAGGGAAGGTTTTGCTTTACCAGAGACATAACCCCGAGTATTTCAAGTACTCTGAACAGTGTTCCAGTCTGCAGATGCACCACAATCCAGCTGACCCCTCCACACCACACACAGCATGCCCACCCTCCTCAAAGCAAAATCTCACTTCTCTTTTCTTATAGATCTACTAACCCACTGTTAGAAACATATTCAGGGCACTCAAACAGATGCAGAGGGTCCATGATAGGTTCATAGCTCCCCAAAGTACCAAGGCCATGCCAAACCAGGACCAGCTTGCTGCACAAATGCTCCTTACCTTCAAAAACATTATTACAATCAGACTGGAATTTTCCAAGATGCTGAATTAATCCAAATAAATCGCTTCTGATCTGTCCTTTCTTGCCAAAGTCAATATTCCTCTCAGCTCCCCCCCACTCCATTTATTATGGAAATAACTTTCCCCTTGGCAGAGATTCACACCGCGTTCAGAAGACAGAGCAGTACAAGGCAAATCACTACAAAAACTTCGAGCCTGTGGCAGTTCCCCTGAAGGTCCCATTCACAGGGTTTCCTCTCTTTACACTATTAGCTTGCTGTTATTCTCCTTTCCCTTTAAAAATTAATAAATAATTTTTAAAAATTGGTCCTTTCCTTGGGAGCAGGAACATGATATTTGGTGGAAAAGTGATGTGACTGTGAGCACGAACCTTGTTGGCTGTGGGGAAGCCACTTGTCCCTAAATACCAGCTCATTCTCAGGAGGAGTTTGATAGTGTTGTCCTACCTCCCACGGTAAAAAACACAGGTACAAACATGTGGGTGGATGGATCGTCTTGTCCACTACTTGATTTTTATTTTAAAGCAGGAAGTTAAAAATGTGGACAGCACTGTCTCCATCCCCTAGCCCTGAATACCAAACCTCAGCATTCCATCAGCTATTCAGGGCAGTGCTCTCACAGCCCATGCACTGAGGGAGGGCAAGGGGAGTCCTGCAAATATGAATAGCAAATCTGTGGTGGGAACTCGGGGTGTGAGCAGAGGCAAGACACCATGCACACCTCTGCCTTGCCCTAGCCTGGCTTTGCAGTGCGGCTGCAGGATGGGTGCAGCATGTACTCTGCGGGGTACACCCTTGGCCAGGCACGAGGAGTTCCTTCCAGCTGCTTGTCTGAGTGTTCCCTGTAGATACCACCTTTTAATGCAGCTGGGGTCAGGCTTTCCTCCCCAGATTCCTGTACTCTGCCAAAGACCGAGCAGCCACAGAACTAACATGTGCACAAGCTGGAGAGCTCCAAATCTACCAAAGAGATCGGGGTAAAAAACGGACCCAAGAGCAGCTGGGGAGGAGGAACAGACTATGCTGTCCCACGTCTTTCCCCCCAGCTCCTGTTAAGCACTGGACTCTGCTCTCGGCATGACCCAAAGTGACTCTGTCTTGCACCAGTCCTTGGCCACCTTCTGCTCCAGATGCCTCCTCGGCAGGGCAGGTCGAGCCGCCAAGACCCCAAACCCAGGCTGCACCCCATAGGTACTGCACTGATCAGCCCAGGCTGCTCGTTTTCCTGCTTTACCGGTACCCTGATTCAAATCAACCGCTTCCCTGCTGTCACCTCACCACGCCCCTACAACAAATCCGCCAGTATCCCAAGGACGCTTTTCTCTGGAAGGAGTTGGGAAGGAGGAATGCGAATGGAGTCCTTGGGCTCCCTTCCCTGGCACCGCTCCCCTCCTTCCTCGGCACGGCGGGATCGGCTCAGCGCTGCTGCTACGCATGGCTCCCAAATCTTAGGCGAGGGAGACCTCTGCAGGCTGCGCTGCCGTCACCAGCACACCAAACAAACACGGCTGTCCACCTACTGTGTGGGACAGAGCAGGGAGGGTGTGCTGCCTCCTGCCAGGCGTTTTGCATAAGGGAAAATCCCCTTTCTAAAGGTAAAAAGCTCAAAAGTGGGCGTGGTTGGTGAGCAAAACGCTTCTTAGCATCCTTTCTTCTGCTAGGTGAACAGTTACTTCATGTCCCACAGAGTCGTGTTTTCCTAGGACCTGCGACGCTAATGACAGACACCGCGTGAAGAAGCATATTTCCCTTCATGCCCCTTTCCAAGATCCGAGGAAGCAGAATGCTTCCCCATTAATGCAGGCTGAAGGGAGAAACCCATTCCCTGGTTCACAGTGGTTTCAAAGAAGGTTGCTGCTTAAACCGAAGTGACACCAGTGCCACAGATCTTGAGGACAGAAGGAAAAGTCAAAGCCAGGCACAGGGTTAGACGCAACCTCTTTCTCAGTGTGGTGGCAGAGAAACAACAGGCAACTCCTCGTAGGTGGTCTAGTGTGCACACCAGGCGTGCCCCTGAGTCCCCGTCCCCCCCAAATTTAAATGTCTTGAATTCCAGACAAAATGTGACTAGAGACATAACAAGTACAGGAAATTCAGTCCCTGGATGTTTCAAATCATGCTCCCCAGGGAAGCTGAACTTTGGTGATTTCCCTGGTATGTGCACACAGCTCTTTTGCTTTAACCTGCTTCTCTAATCCTTTCTAAATTCAGCAAAGCACCAAAATCCTCTCTGTTTGGTGTCAACCAAACTGTCAGTGTCCTCCTTCACTGGTTAGTGGATCCTCTGCACTCTGCTCTATGGGTGACACAGCTGTCAGCATGAAGTGCTACATATGTGCTGACCTTACAGCTGATGGACAGAAATGCTGTTCCCAAGTTATTTTCTGCTCTCAGTTACATGGCACCAGTTACACCCTCTGGGTATTGGTCTTGCCTCTGACTCACACACATACATATTACAGCCACCAGTGAGGGAGTTTCAGAAAAAATAACCATTTGAAGGAAAATATAATGATCTGCAGCATATTTAATTTATGGAAGTATTTAAGCCTTGAATATAGGGGGTATCACAACATTTATGGTCATGCTGTCAGCGCCCCTAGGTGTCTGGTGCTTGCACATCCCCTTGCACAGGTATTCTCATCCATGCCAGGGGTACTTGGTGGAGTGTTAAAGAAGATGATGCCAGACTCTTCTTGGAGTACAGGGAAAAGCTAAGGGGCAATGTACACAAGGAGTAATGGCCACAAGTTGCATCAAGGAAAACTCCAAATAGGTAACAGGAAAATAATCTTTCCATGTGAAGGGTAGCCAAGTACAGGACCAGGGATCAGACTTTGAGGTCACTAACCTTGGAAACATTCAAAGGTTGACTGAATTGATCCTGCAGCAGTGGGCCCTGCTCAGAAAGAGGGCTCGATCAGAGACTTCCTGAGGTCACTGTTAACCTGAATTACACCATGATTCAATGATGATGCAAACCAACCCCTGACTGCTCATCCTGTATACCCCTCACCCAGCACAGTAAAATAAACTGGAGCAGCCAAAAAACTTCCAAGCCCACCAGCACAAGCTGCAATGTAAAGCTGGTATCATATGGCCCACAACCAGCTGCTATTTCTCATTTCTTAAAATCATATTATTTTATGATCCACTAATGCTTTTCCCAAATAGTCCCGTTTGTTATTCACCTAATTCAACCATAACCTTTACTCGTTTGATACTAATAGATTTCATTTCTCTCACTTCTTTCTCTCTTTCTTTGCTCCGCAGGGGGAATCAACCATGACATCTATGAGCAAGGCTGCCAACAACTTCTACTTTCATTCCTTGTGCCTTGCCCATCCCAGGGTGCAGAAACCATGACCAAGGAAGGAGAAAATTTGCCCCATTTGATCCATGAACATTTCAAAGGAAAGTAAAAGGGTAGTGCTGCCAGATTCAAAGACACGCAGAGGTTCACCTGAAAAGGTGAAGAAATCACTGACAAGATGGGACTGCCACCAGCACCATGCACTCCATGCAACTCCACAGCCTTGCCTGGTCTTGAGAGCCCCCAGGACTCAGTCAGAGGAAGCTCTGCTGCTGTAAAATATGCAGGGGAATCTCAGTGCTGCCTCAATGCACCTGGAGTGCTCTCCTGGCCAGGACAGGGCTGGTGGGGGTCCATGCAGTTTCCTACTGGGTGTGGGCCAGACACACACTAGTTGCAGGAGTCCATCCTCAAGCTCTTGCAAATGACTATTTAGATCTTTGTTTGTTTCCAAGCCTTGGCTCTCATCCAAGGCCAAGAAAATCCATTTCTTAGACAGAAGTCCAGAAGGTGAATAGCTCATGGCAGCCTCGGAGGTGGTGGAGCTCACTCCCTACATCTCATACTCTTCTCTGTCTGCAACAAATTAAAAATCCAAAACTTTGATGGTCTGATTCTGATGGAGTACTCCACGGGTCTGCTAATTGTTTTCCCATAAATCCTTGCTTTTGAAAGTAGAGCTGGATTTTAGTTGGAATAATTCTGAAAGTCTACAACAGGCAGGAGATGTGGCTTTCTAGCAGCAGGAAGGTACAGAGGAATAGCTAGATGGGTATGTGCTAACTCCAGATTATGGGAAAATGTCCTGCCATCCCTGCTGCAGATTCAGGCTCTAAACATCACTTCTCCCTGCCTGGCAGCAAGAGAGAGATGCAGCAGCATCTGCTGGCAGCAGAGGGGCTGCCGCCAGAAAGGGTGGGTGCTTGCTGTCCAAGGGACCTTCTCAGAGAGTTTTGGTAGAATAACCCTAAAATTAACCAGTACTAATTGATGGGAAGAGCGGGGAGTTTTGAAAAGCTGTGTCTTAATGTTTCTTGTCCTTTTTCTTAAAGCTAAGCAGCTGCCTGCCCTAACCAGGGCAGGGCAAGTAGAAAAAGGTTCCTATGAGAAGGAGAGAAAAGAAGATCTGTTAGCAGAGGATTAGCTGGAGCAGAGCCTGCCTCTGAGCAAGGCAGAGGGCAAGGTGACCTTGCAAAGCCTGTTTGGGCTATTTTTCAGAGCTCTGGGTGGAAGACTGTAAAGCCAGTATTGACAAAGAACTACATTAAGAGAGGAAATTAATGTTGCTTTAAAGCCTGCCTCCAGCCCTGAAATTCCCCAGCTATCCCCGTCTCCATCCAGCATGAGCATGTCAAACAGAGGCTTTTTCATACTGGCAGGGCCCTTTCTCTGTGGCCTATTGGGAAGTGTAGTTCAGTACCTGCATGGCCATTTCAGAGCAGCCTTTGCTCCCTCTAATTTGCAGAGCCTGAGGCTCAGAGCAGGAAAGTTTGGGGGACAGGGCTGGGGTGGATCCTTGGGTCCATTTGCTGCTTGCATCAGTTGACCATCCCACTCTGGAGTGTGGGACCATGAGATATTCCCTCTTGACTGGGGACCCTTTTCCTGAGGGGAAGAGCTGTGAGATGCCCTTTCCAGCACACTGACCTGCAGCCCCAACAGGGGAAGAAAATCTTGGTAGGGAGGGACTTCCTGAACACGACTCCCAGCAGGCATGCTGGAAACACTAACCTGACTGTTAACCTTAACTGCAACCGTATGGTCAGAGGCTGGCCAAATAGAGATGAATGTCCAGGGCTGCCATGGTGCAGGGCCACCCTGAACTTGTCTTTGCATGCCCCACTGAGCCAGGGCCAGCAGCTCAGGGTTTAGCTCAGCTTTCCCAAGAGAAGGACTTGCAGCGACACATCATCCACAGAAAAAAAAGAGAACATCATGCTTCAAACTCTGCACACCACAATGGTGTGGGGGAGCATAAGCAGTGGACACCTGTGGTTCAAATGCCTCAGATACACAAAAAGCTTCAGGAGAAGAGTAGGAAGGGCTTGGCCAGCCATCAATGGACGCTGGACATGATCATCTATCTAAACTTGGCAAACCTGGCAAATCCTCTGCATCTGGCAAAAAAGAGACAGTTTGCACACTCTGAAGTCTGGGGCCCATCTTAAAAAACATGAGACTGGCTGGCTTTGGGAGTGTTTTATGTCAGATAGAAGGTCTGAACCATCTGCATTTCTTCCCTTGGCTTTTTTTATTTCCACCAAAGTTTTCTTTCTTCCAGTAAGGAGATGCGTGTTGCATCCAGACTGCACCTCCCCATTTTCCTCCTCAAAATAATAATAGCCTCATTTCCTAAAGGCACTATTAGGGTATTAAGTGAAAATGAATTAAGTTTAATTCAATTGTTATTTTAGGAGCTTTCTCTCGTTGGGATTTTGCAGAGCTTCATTCTTCCACTCACTGGAGACCGGCTTTAACATGCCCCTGCTGAGCTGTTGTTACAAACCACAAAGCCATCATGCTGGGAGTTTTACTTAATGCTAAGGGTTGGATTTTATTTTGTGTAATGTCAGAGTCTGCCTGCCACACTGCTGGGGGAGAGGGAAAAAGTCAGAGACTGGTCAGCTCGAGTTCATCATATTCACCTTGGAAATCACAGAATCACAGAATGTTAGGAGCTGGAAGGAACCTCAAAAGATCATCTAGTCCAACCCCCCTGCCACAGCAGCATTCCCTAAACCAGGTCACACAGAAGCGCATCCAGACAGGTTTTGAATATCTCCATAGAAGGAGACTCCACGACCTCTCTGGGCAGTCTGTTCCAGTGCTCTGCCACCTGAACTGGGAAAACATTTCTACGTGTATTCACACGGAACCTCCTAGGCTTCAGCTTACAGCCATTGCCCCTTGTCTTGTCACTGGGCTTCACTGAGAAGAGCCTGTCCCCATCCTCCTGACACTCATCCTCCACATATTTAAAAGCATAAATGAGGTCACCTCTTAGTCTTCTCTTCTCCAAGCTGAAGAGACCCAACTCCTTCAGCCTTTCCTCATAAGGAAGATGTTCCAGCCCCTTCATCATTTTGGTGGCTCTGCGCTGGACTTTCAAGCAGTTCCCTATCCTTCTTAAACTGAGGGGCCCAGAACTGGACACAATATTCCAGATGCGTCCTCACCAGTGTAGAGTAAAGGGGGAGAAGAATCTCTCTCGACCTAGTAACCACACCCCTTCTAATACACCCTAGAATCCTATTGGCCCTCCTGGTCACAAGAGCACACTGCTGGCTCATGGTCATTCCTCCATCCACCAGAACCTCCTGATCCCTTTCCCCTTCACTGCTCTCCAGCAGGTCAGTCCCCAACCTATACTAATACATGGGGTTGGTCTTTCCCAGGTGCAAAACTCAACACTTGACCTTATTGAATTTCATTAAGTTTCTCCCTGCCCAACTCTCCAGCCTAAGTCATGCTGAATGGCAGCACAACCCTCCAGTGTGTCAGCCACTCCACCCAGTTGCTGACAGTGCACTCTGTTCCCTCATCCAGGTGATTAATGAATAGATTGAAAAGTACTGGTCCCAGTACCGACCCCTGAGGGACTCCACTAGACACAGGCCTCCAACTAGACTCCATACCATTGAACATGACTCTCTGACTTCTGTCCTTCAACCAATTCACAATCCACCTCACTACCCTCACACTTCTTCAGTTTAGCCACAAGGATGCTGTGGGAGACAGTGTCAAATGCTTTACTGAAATCAAGATAAACCACATCCACTGCTCTACCTTCATCTATCCACCTGGTTATGTCCTCATAAAAGGCTATCAGGTTGGTCAAAAATGACTTCCCCTTGGTAAACCCATGCTGACTGCTCCCAATGACCCCCTTATCCTTGATATGCCTAAAGACAGAGTCAAGGATAAAGTGTTCCATCACCTTCCCAGGGATGGAGGTGAGGCTGACCAGTCTAGAGTTACCCGGCTCCTCCTTCTTGCCCTTTTTGGAGACTGGAGTGATGTTTGCCTTCCTTCAATCCCCAGGCACCTCTCCTGTCCCCCAGGACTTACCAAAGATAATAGAGAGTGGCCTGGCAATGACTTCTGGCAGCTCCCTCAACACCTGTGGGTGCATCCCAACAGGACCCATGGATTTATGGATGTCCAGATGGATTAACTGCTCCCTAACCCAGTCCTCTTTAACTAAGGAAAACTCCTCCATTATCCTAACATCATCTGGGGGCTCAGAGGTCTGAGGCTCCTGAGGACAGTTTCTAACAGTATAGACAGAGACAGTAACTCTACATTCTTTGCATCATCTGTCACCGAGGCACCCACCTCATACAAGGGACTTTCTGTATGGTGATTTCTTAGGCAAACCCCCCAGCACTTACCTGTCCAGAAAGCACCACATCACTACTCCCCTGCTTTGGAGAGTCTTCACCCATTCATTGCAGGTCTTATCTCCTGTATCTTCTCCATCTGCTTTGGATCACCATAAGCTGAGCAGTCTTCATCTGCAGAGCACCCACCTTACCTGAGCTTTCCTCTTTGGATAGACTTTAAATGTCCCCTGGTTAGGAGCCATTCCCCATCCCCAGAAGGCATCAGCTCCCAAACCAAGGAGAAACTTTAGAAAGGGGGAAAAGAGGAGATAAGAAGGATATAAAGCAGAGGGACTTGGACTACCTTGGGACTGATGCCCATGACTTTGCTGTATGGACACATAGGCTGCTGGGTGCCCTTAACCACATGTGGCTTGATATGGCATTTGGACAAAATTCACTTCCCTGCCGAGGGCATGGGGACAAGAGACAACAGAGTGGTGAGAAGATAAGGGGGTTCAAGACTCCCCCAAAGCCCAGTGAAAGGACATTTCAGACAAGTTGTCAGCTCCCATAGCTTGTACAGTTGAGCTGTGAGATCTGTCACATCCCTACTTCCTTCCTCCTCAAGTTCCTGTAGGAGCGAGGGAGAAGAGAGGACAAGACCCCACAGATGTATGCCCACACATGGTGGTGGGACAGCTCGGTGTCAGCAGCAACAAGCAGGAGGAAGGAGCACTCAGAGCAAGGCTCTCTCAGCCCATAATCTTGCTGAGAGCCAGGGCCTAGGATTTATGGAAGAAAGGCTTGGCAGTGACCTCTGATCCACTCCACTACCGAGTGCGGACTCATATGGCATTACAGCATGATGTACGGCCAGCAACTCTGCTGGGCAGTCTCTTGTGAGTGATGGTGTGCGATATTTCTGGAGTTTATACCTAGCTCCCCAGCTCGACGGGCTTTCTGGATATGATTTGTGCCCTATGTAGCTCTATAAATATTGAACTCAGAGCATTATATATGGAGACAGCCCTACAGCACTCCCGGTGATATATCCCTGTATTTGCAGTTGTAGGCAAATAATTTTAGTTTGAATGGTGTGGCAATGAGAACAAGGAGGACGTAAAATAAAAGGGTAATCCAAGCCAAAGCAAACAGCAGGGAGGGTGTGTGAGGCTTGGCTGATCAGTCGAGAGGAATTTCCCAAATTAGTTATCTTATCCCTGTGTGTTGCTATCTGGAAAATGAAGACATGTCACCAAGAATGCACTGCTCAGGGTTTTGCTGAGAGAAGATGCCCGGGAAGGACCAAGGACAAGGCTGGTGCTCCAAAGACAGGGTCAGACACTCCTTGCCAGGGGATCCTTTAGGTTGAAGCATGGGAAGAAGGTTCTCCCTAGGCTGTTACCACCAGCCTGTCATCACACAGTTCTCTGGAAAGCTGAGGCAGCATTGCCCTGGGAAGCCACCATAACAAGTAGCTTACAGGCCACCATGTACATGAGGGGACAAGGGCTTTCTTCTGCTATAAATGTGGGGGTGATTAACCTACTTGGGATTGCTGTAGCCCAGGTGTTGCCTCCCCACCTATAAATCCCACAGCATTCCCTTCCTCCAGCCAGGAGATGGGCAAAGGGGCCTCAGATCTGTGCAGCCACTTGTCCTGTTCAGGCAGACTCATCAGGGCCTTGGGACAAACTCCTAAGCAGGATGCTGGAGTGACCAAATGCCCATCTCCAGGGGAAAATCAAAGCCCAGTTTCATGTAATGTCCCATTCACCGTGATGCTTCAGTATGTTCAGGTGTTTGCATACAATTAATCTTACATTGTGAAATAGGCGAGTGAATGATCACCTGAGGAATGAATGGGATTACAAAGGAGAAAAAAAGACTGAATGGAAGCAGTCTGCTAACATGCTTTCCAACAGTAAGCAGTCTGCACCGATGTTTTACAGGAGTGCCTCATTCCAGTACGAATGCTCTCCATAATGGACCTTCCATTACTTACAATACTTACATTTCCATCACTGCACTGTTGCAGACCTGAACTCATGGTTCCCAAAATACCTCCACAGTGTCCAGTTTCAGCATTGGTGTAGTGGCATGAGATCATCTAGGAGGTATTCAGCTCAGTTTGTTAGTCTGCTGTTAGCAAATAACTCCAGGAATGACTAATGCAAAGGGGCTAAGGCTCTTTCCCCTTGGGAAACCCACATCTTCCAGCTCCCTCAAAACCACCCAACGGCACCAGGCAAGGACATGGTCCCATCAGAGCAGTGGAAGATGCAGGCAACAGGCCAAAAGCAGGAGAGAGCGTTCAGAAGGAGCTGGAGTGGTTTGCTCCAATTTTGTAAAAAATGGAAGATCTGTAGAGAGCAATAGCCCTTCACAGTTTATGTCAGGACAGGGACTGCAGCTGTTGGCAATCACAGCTATTGTGGACACAAAGGATGTGAAAATTCATCAGATTTCTTCCTCCAGAAAACATTTAAGCTACGTGGGAACAAAGCTTACTTCCACTAGAAGCTGCTGCTTTAATCTTGAAGAGATACAAAAGGCTCAGTGAGTTCAGTATTTGACACAAAGCAATTAGGGGTTAAAGTTGCAACTTTTAACATACTAAGATTCATTGTAGGGCTGTGATAGATGGGTAAGTTCTCCATCACAGGGATCCTTTAGTCAAACATTGACATCCCGCTAGGAGATTTGCTACTAATCAAGAGGAAGAAGCAGTTTGAAGCACAAACTAAGGGGCAAAAAATGCTCTGTCTGGGACATCCAGTAGGTCAGATGAATTGTTAGGAGGATCTAGTGTGGTTGCTAAATGCATTTGTCTCCCAAATGAGTCACTGAAACATTTCATATTCCTACCTATGTTTCTGGATTACTTTTCCCCTCTGAGAGAGACCCAGCAATACCAGACTCCATACCATGTGGTTCTGGGAGAGAAGACCTGAAAACCAGAGTCAGTGCCCTGGCACTGATAAACGGCCCAGATTTTCTCAGTTGCAGCCCTAGAACTTTCTCTGCAATGTTGGTGCCTGCTTTGGTAAAGTGACTTGATCCTACTGCAGGGGTAGCATTCCCTGGGCTCCTTCTGCAGGCTTACAAGGAGCCTCCTGTGGGCTGCAGCAGGCAGTAGACCATCAGAGCCAGTGGCCTTTGTATCAGCATCCCATGGAGGTGGTTGTCCTGCCACTACTACTGGAGCCAGATCAGCATTACGACGCCACAGCCAGATGCGGGCTGTGGCTAGATAAAAGCACTCTGCAGACAGCACCATCTCACTCATGATCCTGGTTCCCCGCTTGGTGGTATCCATCTCTTCCCTCATACCAGGCTGAGATTGGAGATGTCCTGCTGAGAGCACCTCTTCAGCCTGTTAACACAAGATTTATACCATGAACAGCCTGATTTCTCAACTGCTGAGCCCTCTCTCGCACCTCTCATTGTCTGTACTGGTGGTATTTTTCTCCAAGAAATAAAAATTGTTTGCAGCTGAACTGTCACTGTTCCCCTTGGTCCCCAGACTGTCCTGACGACTTACATGTGAGTCTTCATTTTACCCTTACCTGAAGCAGCCAAATACTCCTGTGAGGAAGAAATAGCTGCTTCAGTGACAGAGCTCAGTTGCCCAGGAGATTCCCAGTGGCTCCACCACAATGGCTAAATGAAGCAGCTTACCCAGTGAGCATCTTCCCAGAGGAGCACGGCTCGAGGCAGATGTGCCCACAGCTCAGTGCTCTGCCTCCCCAGCTGTCCCACCAGAACCCAGGACTGCCCCAAGCAGGGCTCACCTGGGCTTTATCCTACAATGGTAATGCTTTCTTCTCCCTGGAGGAAATTATACACTCTAGCATGTCAGTTGTACATTCCCTTGTTCTCCAAACCCAAACTGTTTCTGACTTTCCCCATTTTGTATACTAGTGAGCAGTCTCAGCATCATCCTCAACATTTGGGGAAACCACTTCACAGCTGGCCCAGCTATGGCTGGGGGAGTGGAAATGCAGCAGCCTGGATTCTGCTACCCCCTCCAACCCCCACATGCTCACCCAGCTCTAAGACAGCCCTTTTCTCCCCAACATTCCCAAAGGTCTTTGAAGAACAAGGATAGCAGGGTCATCTGTGAGACCCATACACCGCATCTGCCACTCATTTGGTGGCAGGTGTGAAACTCACCTTTAGATTTCCATCTCGGGCTGTCAGGGAATGCTGCCAGCTCTCTTCTACCCCAGGGAAATCTGATTTTGAGGAGGGCAGCGAGAAGGATACAGGCTGGGAGAGCAAAGCTCAACTTGGAGTTGAGGAGGGCCAAGGGAGTGGCCAGCATGCTCAAAAGCCTTGCTTTTTTTTTTTTTTTTTTTTTTTTTTAAACCATGTTCAAAAGAGGAAACAAAGAAGAAAGTTCACAGCTGTTACACCATCCAGAGGATGTTTATCCCACATTTCAGTATATCATTTTAGATTGCATTTTGGCCTCTGCCCTATGGACACTGTTTCACTAATAGATAACCTAATAAACACAAAGTGATGGTGGAACATGAATAATCCCTTCTCAGAGACAATTTCTTTCTGATAAATAGTGGGGAATAAATGCAGCTTTAAAAAGCAGTACCTTGTTATACAGACACACACAGATGAAAACATGAGCAGATCTCATTAAAATAATTTGATGTGAGCTAGGGAAAAGTATCTCTAAATCACATAATTATTTTAAGAGACGAAGATGTATTTGCTTGAACTGGTCCGAATCACCTTTGGGAAAGGAGGAGTGAGGGTTTGTGTTTGCACTGCTGACTGCTTTGGTTTCCTGCAGTTCACCCCAAACTCTTTGTTTTAATAGCATTAAACATATGAATATGTGATAATAAAATACAGATTATTTCCTTGAGCTTTATTGTCTTCCTATGCCACAAACAGAAAATAATTTCTTCCTTGTTTATCATTTTAGCATTTCTTGGGTTTATATTTTTTCTCCTTTGATTAATGCAAGCAGCTTCTTGGCTGTCCTAGAGACCTGATGCAACTGCATGCTTTGACCCAAGCTCATCCCTCTGTGCTTAAAAAATCCCAGCTGCTTGACCCCAGTACTTACTGCACTCAAAGAACCAAGAGTAGGACTGTGTGGCCAGGAGAGGAATGAAGCCAGACAGAGCCCATGGCTTGCTGGAGCTCAGAGGTTCATGGCAGTCTCAGCTTTGCATCTTTGAGGTGGCTGCAGTTCCTGAGCAGTGGTCCTGCACGCATTCATGCATATCATCCTGACACTGCCCAACCAATTCAAATGTCCTTCAGATGTGTCCATCACATGAAGCATCAGAAGACAGCACACTGCATGGAAGTATCATTTCTAAATCCCGGTAGGGAATACTGAATTCAGGGGAATACATTCCTTGAATTTCTCAGTGCTGGTTTTATCTAGGATCCCTTCAAGAACGTGCTGTGACCTGAAGGACACACTTGGGCCTGGGCTTGGCTGCCCTTCTTATAGAATCAGAGAGTGGTTTGGGTCCAACCACACTGCAGTGAGCAGGGACATCTTTAACTAGATCAAGTTGCCCAGAGCCCTGTCCAACCTGACCTGGAACATCTCTAGGGATGAGAATTCCACCACCTCTCTGGGCAACCTGTTCCAGTGCTTCACCACCCTTACTGGAAAAAATTTCTTCCTCATATCTAGATTAAACCACCATCTTAATTTAAAAACATCACCCCTTGTCTTGTTGCAACAGACCCCGCTAAAAAGATTGTCCACATCTTTCTTATAGGCCCCTTCGCAGGCTGCCTCCCCAGTACTGCCAGTCTGAGCCACCCCTTGCTTAGCCTGGGGCTCGGCTGCCCGTGTGGATGGGGCGGAAAGGAAGGACGCGCGGCCAGTGCCGAGGGGTGCCAGCTTGGCGGGCGGCGCTGAGCACTCTCCGTCCCCTAGATGGAGCTCGGAGCTCACCGTTCACGCCGGCACCTTCACACCCCCAGCACACGGACAAGTAGAGGGAATGGGTGTGGTGTGGTGTCATGTTGTGTCCCGTCCCCTCACCGGGTCCAACTCACCCATGAGTGCACACGCCTGGCTGGACAGTTAGCCCTGTTTCACTCCAGCTGGTGTGTACCATCCTTCAGCTGTGGTCTGCTCTATAGGGCACCCTGCACCAGGTTCACCTGTGAAGGGGTGGCGCTACGCATTCGAGGGCAACGCCAATAGCTTTGAGTCCTCATCTCGAGGCACTTGTGCAAAGGGTTATCTTACCCTGGACCGCATTATTTGGAGGAAATCGAACAGCCAAGCACCCTCACTCAATCCACTACAGAGAAACCTGAAGTCCTCTGGCTTTCCACCCAGAAAACATCCATAGTCCCTTAAAATAAAGGCAAATTATAAAGGAGGGGTGTGTTGCTGAGACTGAAATGGGGGGTGTGGCATAAAGAGAGAAAGAAGGACTGTGGGGTTGCAAGGCAGAATGTGTAGCGCTGCCAGGCAACAATTGCCTAGGCCACACCACCCTATCGCTTGTATAGATGGTCTCCACTTCCCCCATATGGCCACGGCTGTTTTGGGCCAAGCTATCTGCCATGGCGTTTTCTCTGGGAAGGGGAGCAGGGCTGGAGTCAGGACCTACTTACTGCAGTCCTACTTGCTGACAAGAAAGGGAGAGAAACTGGCTCCCAAAATACAGGAGATGCTCAGCAGCAGGACGCCACTCGTTTGCTCACTTCTTGCCTCTCTTGGCAGCATCTGCAGCTGTAAGCTCTCTCAGGAAACCCTTTCTGATAGATAACATTACAGGTGTGTCTCTGCCTGTCCCTGGGCTTTCTCTGCCATGATTGTGGCATGTTTCCCTGGGGGCCGGCACACACAACACCCTGAGATCCCATCATCGGCTCTGCACTGCCTCAACCAGCTGCTACAAGTCCTGCTTCTGTGCACAATGTGCAGCACAGCTCTGCTCGAGGATATATGTACCTCCAGATCCACAAAGGGCCAGGCCTTGAGGGAGACTGTATGAGAACAGTCATGGGTCCACCAACACATCACTCTTGCATTGTTCCCTGGAGAGCACTCTGCTCTGTGTTCCACCTCCAGCTTCTGGACACAGAGGCATGAGTCATAGCCAAGGTAGGTTTCTGACCTGTCATAACAACTGATAAGGTTTCAACATTTGTTTTCACTCCATTCTGAAATGAAACCCAGATCTCTTCAAGTATTTCTGCAAGGACAGGAGGTGTTGGGGAATGCCACCTTTGCAGATCCCTCATTTACCTTTGCAAGTGGCCACGTTGGTGGACAGGGCAGTGGGAAAGTGCCTCTTTGCGGTCACAGTGGTCCCTCCAATGGCAGGAGATCACAACCTGGCTGTGGCAGAAACCCAACAGTGTTGTAAATATGTGCAAAACTTCTCAGAGCTTAATCCCGGAAGGAGAGCAGTGCCCTCAATGCAGCACAGCAGCTACCATAGTGCTCCACGCCTGTCTCTTCAGGGGATGCCATAGATGACACCTGTGTTTCAGCAGTGGCTTTGTGATGCAGTGTCTCCATGCCCCATGAGCCGCTCCAGCACGTGGCACCCACAGCAGGACCCACCAGGCTGGGTATACTCCCTTCTGGGGGCCTACCCTCCTCTGTATAATCCAGTCTCCTGCAGGACCAGGACCCCAGGTCCCAGGTGCCCCCTTCCTTCTTCACCCCCATACCTCATGGGCCTGCAGGGACTTGATGCGGTGGGGGTTTTTTTTTTGTTTTTGTTTTGGGTTTTGGGGTGGGGTTTTTTTTGGTGGCTTTCAAAAGAGCATCTTTCTGGAGTGCATTATGGCTCCTTAGGACCTGGCAGCATTTGTCCTCTTCTCTGCCACCCTGGCCTTGAAGAACCCACTCTTCTACCTCGACCTCTCAAGGCTTTTCTGTAAAAACAAACAGATCAGCTGAGGAGGCTCTTCCACCTGGAGGGTGGCCTGGCCACCACTCAGTGCACTTGTGCTCACTTCTTCACAAAGACCCTGAATAAGCTGCTTTCCCCACCTGTACCTCTTTCCCCCCCCCCCNTACGTCCAACATGTTGTCACACTAACACATTAAACCTGATAGCTCAGGCCCAGTCTTACTTCCACTGACCACTGGCATTGTAAACCAAATGCTTCGCAGGTGAAAGCCTAGAATCCGGCCAGCTCCAACACGTGTCCAGAAGCTGAGCATTGGCAATAACAGGTACCAATTGTAAACAAAGTAACTGTCCAAAAAATTCCTCTTGCTGAGACAGGAAAGTCCCTGGGAAACACAGTTTTTATCCATGTTTTCATCTATCCCCATATTTGATCCGCTTTCCAACTGTAGCAAAAATAGTATACATTGAGTGATATTTTTTACTCACTGCTTTGTTATTTGTAGGCATCTGCAGTCTAGGAAAGACAGACAGCTAACCGCAGCTCTCAGACCAGCAGGTTTACATTCTTTGCAGAAAACGAGTTTTCTCAAGCCTTGCTTGTTCCTGCTTAAAAAAATCAGAGTGGGGACTCCCCATCTATTTCTGCTCATTTTATTTTTGGTCCAGAAGCAGAAGAGCAAAGGGCAGTTGAGCTGAGGGTAAGTACTGAATTTTCAGCCCCAAGGAAGCACAGGGCAGAGGTTTGCAGCTCCCTGCAACAGAGCATTTGCACACCTTGAGCAGGCAGAGTTTTGTCTGGAGGTTTGGTATGTCATTGGGAGCTTTACAGGTAAGAGCTGCTGGACTCAGCCTCATGCTTACCAGGTGTAGTTTAAAAAAAAATAAAATAAAAAAACAAGGAAGCCAACAATTAATTTATAGACTTGGAAAACCTGGATTTTTTTCCAGTGTCTTCGGAAAAAAAAAATCTTTGAATACGGTTTTAAGTTTTATTTGAATAAATTTATAGAATCCACTTAAAAACTACCAAAATAACAAGGGGTTTCCAATCAATTAAAAGGAAAAGGAGGGGAGAACCTCTGTCTTAATCTTGCACAATCAGTGACATATCAAACAGAAGTTTTCTACTTTAACAAAGGCAAAAATAATAGTAACACCAGAATAAAAAAATCAAAGTCCCAGCTATCTCCACAAAAACAAGATCTGTAAAACCAAAAACAATCTGGAGGGTTTGACTCCAATAGAAGCTTGTTGTGATAATCTATAGCTTTGTGTGCTTTTCTTTATCCTTTAGTATTTGTTTAAAAAATACATTTTTAAAATCGAATTTTTCTTTATAAATTCAAGCATTTTCATTTAGAAAATTTCCATAGGATATTTTGATAATTCCAAATTGTATTTCACAAGTGTTTTCGGACAACTGACCACTGAAGCTTGCTGTAGTACAAAGAAATCAGTTTCACTCAGCCATGCTGCTCCTGGCAGGGGGAAAAAAAAAAAAATTAAAAAAGTTCCAGCTGTCCCAGAAGCCCAGACAGGGCTGGCTTTTTACTGTAACCCAAACAGTTTTCAGCAAAGCTATTTTCAGTTTTGTCCGTAAATTGATTTGGGTTTTCTACCCCATCTAGCCCAGGACTGCATGGAAGCTGTGCTCCATGGTGAGCAGGAGACTGCTACTGCAGGGCTGGGCTCCCACCAGCCTCTGCTGGGTCAGGATCCCCAGTTTTAAGCATATTTTTTGGTGGATTGGTTAATTAGGAGCACATCCAAAAATACTGATCTACAGTCCTAGTGAGGTGGCTGTGAAGTCAGAACCTCCTTTTATTATCAATTATACAAAATGTATTACAGGATGTCTGCTCACCTGGGTCTTCCTCCAGCAAATGCCACATACACAGGTGACTGTCCTAGATGTTGCTCAAGGGAAAAATACCAAAATATACAACAAATGCTTCATAGATGGGACAATGCAGCCCAAGAAAAGCTGCATGTAGTCTTTACAAGCACTCACACAGAAACTGGGGCATGCATGTACTACAAGGGGCCAAATGTGTTGGCCTATGCCCAGGAAAAAGCACAACTGCAAGCTCCATTCGAGGCAGGAGGCTCCATAAAGACCCTTCAGCCTTTCCCTGGGCCCATCCCTCCACAGAGATAAACCAACTGATCCTCATTTGGATGACTCATGTGCTTAACTAATTGGCTAAATGGGGGCCAGACCTCTGGCTCCATCCTGCCCGCATAGTTTCCTGAGCTGGGACCAAACCCAGGCAACCACAGACCATCCAGCTGGGCTTCGTTTCTTCCAGCTCCACACAGATGTTTAATACTCCACTTCCTTGTGCAAAGACAGTGGTTTTCCTCTCCCCAGATTTTGCCTTCAAAAGCTCAGCATATCCATAGCCAACCCTATGTGATTGATCGCTCTTGGTCCCTGGCAGTGCTGTGAGCAATGGAAGTGTGCACGACCATGCTGCGCTTTCCTGCAATGCCCATGGGCCCTCGGCTGCAGGTATCACACAGGCTTTCCCTCCCCAGCTCAAGTTTGCTCTACCTTGGTCTGTATATCCTAGATATAGGCAAACAGTGGAAAAACATTTATTCCTAATTCCCACTTCACATTTGGGATTCACTATTTTTTGAGATAAAGGGAAGGGAGAAATTACTTTCAAGGCATCTTAATGCAATTTAATTCCTGTTCCCAAATAGGTAAAATACGAAAAAATAAATCAGCTTTCAACATGGTATGGATGGCCCCAGGACATGGCTGAGACAATATTAGTCTATAAAATATATCATTATGCATCATTGTTTTATGTCACTGCTTATTGATTTAATTCCACCATGTTTCAGGCAACTTTTATTTTCTAGATACAGATCATCATATTAATAACTGGAAGCATATATGCAGATACGAAAAACACCTCCTGCCACTAAATCGATTTTTAAAATGAATCCAGGAGAAATATTTTAGCAGAAACACCTTCCAGAAGCAAATGTTCCAGAAATAAGAAAGACAAAAAAGCTGTTTTTCTGGTTCCAATGTTACATGTATTGTCATTTCAAATCAAGATTTTTGGGGTTTTTCTTCTTTTGGTCTTTTTTAAACAGGAAAGATTGATAAGAAAGGGAGAAAGTCAACAGTTTTGAGAACAAGGTGTAAATGTTGTATCTAAACACATGCCCTCAAACGTGCATTATCATACATTCAGCTTTACTGGGGAACATTTTGGAATATGAACTGAATAATGTGGCTATTATAAAATGGCTGTCTTGGAATTAAATTTTAAGATATTGATGTGTCATGGTAATAAAACAGAAAACACTTCTAATATCAGCAGTGAGCTCCATCATCTTTTTTTTATTTTTATTTTTTTTGTGGTTGGTGCTTTTTCCTATGCAGAAACCTTGAAAACAAAAACATGCACTGCAACAAACTGTAAACCGTTACAGATTTGTACACAGCAACACCTCCTGAAGGAGTAAGCCCCAAGCCCAGTATTATCTTTGTAGCCAAAGTTGGGCACATATTAAATAATCAGCTTAATCATCTCCCCAAAACCTGTCTGTGGTATGCAACAGAATTCAAACAAAAGAAATTTCTCTTGGGAAAAAATAGAAGATATTTTATTTCAGCAGTTTTTTGGGAATACCTTTCAAAAATACCTCAAAAAATCTGTTTTGTTCTGTATTTACTTATTTTCCTGTGGAGTTTGGGGTTTTGGTTGGTTGGTTCATTTGGGGGTATTTTTGTGTTTGTTTTTCTTTCTTTTTTGGCTCCTCATTTCTCCATCACTCCAGACGTTTCTCAGTGTTCCCTCGCATGTTGAACTGCAGGATGAGAAAATTTTCAGCCCTATCCTGCAGTAACAGATCTTGGATAAAGCAGGCTACTCCAACACTGTCTTAACAAGCTCCTAGCAGTGCTGCACCCAGAGAATGCAGCCAGGTATCAAAGATTCAGGGTGTTTTGTTGTCCACACCTCGCATGGCAGCCTGGCCCCCAGGGCCACATCAGGGGGTCCCTGCCAGCGGATTGTGGCCCACTGCCCTTTCCAGTCCTCTCATCCAACATCCTTTACTCAGTAGTTCCCGGTGCTGGAAGGAAACATGAGGCTGAAACCAACAGTTTCCCCCAAGGAATCTGATGACAGTTTTCCCAATGGTTTGATTTTCTTCTGAGGAAGACTTGACTGCCTGGGGACAGTGGTCCCAAGCAACGCTGAGCATGAACACAGAACAGGGTCCTAGGATAATTCCTTGCATGTTTGTCTCTAAAATGTACCCTTGCAGATTTCTTTGTATTCAAATTCCCCTTTCCATATAATGTTTCAGACACATACATCTCTACACCCATCAGCCCGTGCAAGACCCCACTCCAAGATCTCATTCAAGAAATTATTCCACACAAATTTAAGGACAATCCCCTGCACAATTCCTGCCACCCCTAGAAGGACTGCAAATTAAGTAGATGCTAACGCACTGCTGGATTGAAGCCTGAAAATATTTACAGGATCGGGGATTAAACCACAGCAAATTATCTCTGAGCTTCCAAAGTCAAGCAGACCTTAACAAAGTCAAATGGAAACATTACTTTCATTTTAAACAAATATCAGAGGCTTCAGCATCAGCTGTGATATGCTGTCTCCTCTAAGGGAACTAATAGACAGGGAAGAGCAAGGCTTTAAATTATTTATTCAGTACCCTGGAGATTTTTTATTTTCTGTTTCCACATAAATTACACAAGCACTTTATAAAATGAATAGACATAGAACACTTCATAAGTGCATAACTTAAAAAACCAGAATGAATGAATGCCTTTAAAAATTCTCACTCAAAATAGGTTTTCCAATTACTTGTTTTTACTTGCTGCTTAAATTGGTAGTGCTGTTTTAGATTATAAGTAACTGGAAAATATATACTGTGTGTATATATATACCTATATATATTCCTGGCATTTGCTATAAGAAGTGCTTTGTTTAATTGTGTTTCATTCCCTTGGTACAATTAAAGAAACAACTATGTTAAACGATTGAAAGTTAAATGGATTTTTTGCCATCAGGAATTTCTTTCTAAAGGGAAACAGGTAAAATAAAACATTGGACAACATTTTGCAAATTATATGAAAATAATCCATGGAAAGAAATAGCATTACCCCTGCAAACTGCCAACCAAGGTCTTCTTGTTATTAAAACACAAACTGACGGGCACGGAGTCGGCAGCAGTCTGGGACAGATTGGGGCTCTTCATACAATTGAGATATCATATTTACCGTGCTCAGGAGTCTGTCAGATCCTTCTCTTATTCCCCCCTCACAAGAAAAAATTAATGAAAAATGGGAGGACAAATGGCAAGGTGAGATCTGAAGGGTTCCCATCTGGTGCAAGCACAAATTGCTGCTGTTTCCACTATTTGTTGCATCCGTGAACGTCTCTGGCACGGATGGCCTGAGGAGGCTCACAGCAGAGATGTGCTTTCCAGGCAGCTTCTTCCTTTTGTTGCAAGCCATCAGTCCAAAGTAAGCATATACACACACACACACACACTTACTTTATGTATATACGTATACATGGATGTGCAAGAGTCTCCCCAGGCTTTGCACTGCCACCAGCAGAATCTAAGGGAAGTTTTCTCTCCCCAACTGGGTGAACACTGGTGGCCGTGTCTATCAGTGCTGGGATTTTGTCTGGCAGCACGTCAGCAAGTTCATGATCAGCACCAGAGACTTTCAAGAGAACAAAAGGGTTGGGGAAGGCAAGACACCACTGCTTCAGCAACCCCGTGGGCAGTAAGAGTTTTCGGGGCGGTCTCCCTTTCTTTTGGTCCTTGTGGAGGGTTTCCCTAGCTGGACACATGGGATACACCTATGAGTGCACCAGAGGGAACCGGGGATGCCACACATCCCCCCAGGGACAGCCTCACCAGAAGAAGGTGCTTGTGCCACCAGCGGGTGTCAGCCTTATTCACAAGCAGAAGCAACAGTGGTGACACTGGTGATCTTGGTGGAGTCGTCAGACCAAGGCTGGAGGTTCTGGAGGGCAAAGAGAGAGGAATTGTGGACACAGATGGGGTCGGCTTGAATAGGCTGGTTGATGGTTTTTTGGAAGGCCTCCTGCTGCAGCTGCATGAGGATGCGGTTGGCTTGCTGCCTCTCGGCCTCCCGTTCTTCTGCCGTCTGCCTCCTAGGAGAGAGGAGTAGTTAGGAGGCTTGGGGGGGCAAAGGAGGGGTATCTCTGGAGAGAAAATATTGCGCTGGGTGCTTAGGGCTGAGAGTTTCAGGAAAAGAGGGTGCCTAGCCACAGCATGGTCCCATATTCTCTGCATAAACTGACAGTAAATACCATAAACTGGGGAGCGGAGCTGTCTACCTTACTGGCCCCAGCAACATCGCTCCAGTCAAATCCATCCAGGAGCAGTCCACAGCTCTGGTTTATTTTCTGCCTGTGGGAAAAATCCAAGCAGAGGCAAAACATCCAAATGGGGTGCAATTCCCTGCAAACGTGCTCTGTGCCCAGCAGCAAGAGCCAAGTGCACAATGTCCCAGCAAGGAGCACAGGGCTGGAGTGAGGTGAGATATCACTGACTGGCAGTGCCACAAAACTGGGAAATGGGCAACATCACCCTGGGCATCCCCTTCCGAGCACACAGCTCTGCCACCTCCTCTGTTGGGCTATAGTGGCCTGTTGTCAAGAGTCTGCCTGAAGGCAACAACATGCCCATGACAGGCAAAACAAAAAAAATCAGCAAAATGTCAGCTAAACACTAGAAACACATTTTTAGCAGTGAAAAAAATCAAAGCCCAGAATAAAATGGCTGGGCATGGTGAAGGATGGTATTTTTAAGAATAGTTTGGACACATGTCTGTCTGAAACAACACCAGCAGAGCTGATCCTGCCAAGGGGGGATTAGGAAGCCTGCAGGAATCCGTTCCAGGGCTGGTAGGGTCCCAGTTCTGAGCTGTCTGGGAGGAGGGGTTAGGATAGGTAGAAATGGCCTGAACACTTAAATCCACAAGGAAAATCCTCCCTGCCCTTTGCTTGGATGGTGGGTCAGTTTGGAGGCTGCAGCCTGTGGTCACCTCTGCTTTTACTAGTGAACATTACCTGCCACCTCCAGTGACATGGCTGGGAAAACCTGGGGGCAGCTCACAGTACTGGTGCCAGGATGATCTCCAAAGGCCCTTCTTGCTTACTCACACCCCAGGGCCCTGCTGACGCTCACTTGGTAGTTTCAGTGGATCAGTGACAAGGGACACAGCAATTTTTTAATTTAGCAGCTCAGGGGGATGTGAGATGTCTCATCTTCTTTGGCTACAGTGACTTGAATTGGCAGCTCCAAGCCCTGCAGTGACATCTCACTGGATTCCCCCTGATGAAGCAGACAAGGGCTGGATGTGGGCTATGGGCCTCTGGGCACCAGAGCCTCCAGGCATGCAGCCAGGGCTCCTGCCCAGGAGCAGGCAGCTCAGGGCTCAGTCCCTGCTTTAATCACTATGTCAACATCTCATGTCAGACAACCTGGGGAGAGAGGGCTCGGAGCAGCATAGGAGTGGCTCTGTCTTGAATATTTAATGACTCCCTGCACAATAAAGAGATGCTCCAGGAGGAGGGAGGAAGCCTCATGTTCAGGGTGGTCAGGACCACAGTGGCTGTAAGCACCTGGCTCCCAAATATCTCCCCGCTTCCAGCAGCTGGCCCATTAATGCAATCATGCCAGGCTCAGATTTGCAGGTTCAAATCTGCTTAGAAGGAACTAAACCTTGACGCCCCTGTCTCAAGCAAAAGCCCAAATCTGGGGAGGGGATCACACAGCCACCTCACTCATACGTAGACTGGCAGAAAAGAGGCAGAACTCTTCCTCACCTACATTTATTTAAGCAGTCAGATCCCTCAGAGGGCTTAAAGCAACTCTCTTTTCTGAGATACTCCCCATTGCCAAGTTCAGGCTGTGCCTGTAAACAGCTACTTGCAGCACCCACCACTTCAGGCACTACCAGAGCCCACTACCCTGTGCTGGGGCCTCTAGTAGCAATCTGGGCATACAATCAGCCAGAGCACCCGTATTTCCATTGCAACACCCAACATGCTTGTATGCAGCCAACTAGAGCTTACAAGGTTGTATCCCTTTGGCTCAGGCTGATGTGGATTCTCACATGTCTCATACTATGGTTGAGGTCAGGCTGCCTTTCCCTTAGGCACAACCAGGATTTTGTTTCTCTTTACCCAGCTATTTTTTGTCAAACATATGAATAGGTTTATATCCTCTGCTCCTCTGCCAAAAGGAGCTGAACTTAGTCAACAGACGCAAAGAGTATTGACAGACAGATGGAGAGCCAGCCAAGACACATTTGCCTCACTTCCTTAGGAAATCAGGTTAGAAGACACAGCTGACCCTGCTTCAGAGGCCACGGCAGGATGGTTCCCCCTCCAGGCCTCTGCTCCTGGACAACAGATATCACTCCGGCTGGAGACCTCCTGGCACCTGGGGAATTGCTCTTCCACAGGCTCTTTAAGGACGGACCCGCAGACGGGGGGGATTCACCTACACTCCTGGTTTCAATTTCCTTGGCCCCCATTTCTTACCCCACCTGAGCATTCACATGCAATCTCTGTCCCATTCACCCTCAGGAAGAACCCGGGAAAGCCCTTTCCCCCTGCCTTGAAGAAGCAACTGACTGCCCGTGCCCAAGCACCCAGCGCTCAGGACCCAGTAACACCTCCCTTTTGTGACCTGCCAGGAAAGCTGCCCAGGACCACCCCCACCCCCCCGTCCTCCCCGCAGGGTGCGTGTCTCGGGAAGCTCCGTGCGAGCCCGGCCTCTTCTTCCTCACCGGCACGTTCGCCAGAAGTTAAGGGGGAAAAAAAAAAAGAAACAAAATTGGCGAGGAACTGCCGTAAACCCTACGGGGGTGAAAATCTGCGCGTTACGCAGAGCCCGATATCCGGGCAGTCCCGGGTGCAGGATCCGGCCCGAGAGGCGCTCTCACGCCAGGGTGCAGCCCTGCCCCGGAACCGGCGGGTCCAGCCCCTGCCTGCTCCCCGCCAGGCCGAACCGGACCGGGGGCTCCCGCCCGCTGCTGGAGAGATTGTGCTGGAGCCGCTGCACCCACTAGGCCGCCGATGCTACCGCCTGCAATCACGGCGTGTCCCCGCGGCACAGGGCATCATGCACACGTGTGTGCCACACATGCGTTCATAAGCACTGCATACGTGCAAACAGACCCAGTGTGCTCGCATAGCACACACACGCAGCGCCCACACACATCCACACAGGGACGTCTGGTTTTCACGCACATTCGCCTGCATGTTCACAAGGTAGGGCTATCGGTTGGACTAGATGATCTTGAGGGTCCTTTCCAACCGTAACGATTCTGTGATTCTGTGTGGAGTCTCTGCATGTGGACAAGGCCACGGGCACGGAGTCCTCAGCCAAACGCACTCGCACACACCATGCAGAGTTCTACACGCGTGCCCACCTTGCACACACATGCACAGACGCGTGCACACTCACATCTATGACGACAGGTATTTCGCACGCACAAACATTCCCTCGCAGGTGTGCACACACACACGCGTGACTCCCCATGCTTGGCGCTCACAGAACTCGCAGCCTCAGCACAGCCCACCAGTGCCCCTAGTCGAGCCGGTGGCAGCCGAGCCAGCTCCCCTATGGCTGTCCTAGCACCTGTCCCCCGGGTCCCTCAGATCCCCAGCCCCTCACCTCCACTTGGTGCGCCGGTTCTGAAACCAGGTCTTCACCTGGGCGTCCGTCATCTTGAGGGCCTTGGCTAGGGCAGCGCGCTCGGCCGAAGCCAGGTACTTCTGCCGGTGGAAGCGCTTCTCCAGCTCGCAGATCTGCAGGCGGGTGAAGGAGGTGCGCGGCTTCTTCTTCTTGGGGGGCGTGCGGTTCTGGTAGGGGTGACCTATACGGCGTGTTACAGTGAAGGGTGAGAGGGCCACTGGGGGGGACATGGGAGGACGGGGGATGAGAGGCAAAGAAGCAAGCAGCGACATATCAGCAGAGGGGTTCCCGGCTCCCGGGCGCTGGGCTGGGGACACCCCCCCGCTGCAAAGCCGGCGCTTTTTCCCCGCCAACAGGCTGCAAAAACGCGGCCCCGGCCCCTTCCCAGGTGCTGTGGGCACCAGCCGGGCTTTGGCGGCGGGGGAAACAGCCGTTAGCCCGCCGGAATGCCGGGACGCGGGAGGAGGCAACAGAGCCGGTGCTCCGCGCACCTTGCAAACGGGACTCATTTTAATTTTGTTTGAGCGCGGCGGCGGTTCTCGGGCCCGGCGTTTCGTACGCGAGAAATCACTCCCCGGGCTGAAAACAGGAGTTGCGATTCGTTGTTGGGTTGGCTTTTTCTAAACAATATTTTTGTTTGGTTGTTGTTTGTTGTTGGTTTTTTTTTTACCTCCCTGCTAATAAATAATTGGGAAAAACTCGTAGCGTGTCTCAAACGGGCCGGGCGCAGCCTCTGTGAAATTCATCCCGGTGCCTGGCCGTGGAACGGCCCTTTCGTTAGCCTGCCGCCGTGCCCGAGCCAAGCGCCATCGGGTCGCAAGTAAACGTGAACTTGCAAAAATCGGGCCTCGGGTTCCACCCCCGGGAATAGGGGCCGGAGCGGGCCTCTGATTTTTTCCCCGTTGCAATTGCGTTACATTTTTAGGGTTTTTTTAAACTATTATTGTTATTTTCGTTGTTCGAGTTTTTGCTTTGTTAGCGCTGAAAGACAAGCCGAGATTCACTTGGAAAAGACAGCTGGTCGGGGAAGCGGCTCCAGCTCAAGCCCAGCTTTTCAAAAGTCCCTTTCGGCACGGGAAAGGCTAAGCCGAAGCCCGCAGCCGGCAAAAACCAGTCCGGTTACAGTACACAAGGTAAAAAGCCCCAGAGCGGCCAGCAACGGGCCGGCCTGCCCGGCGGACGGGCGAGGATCGGGGCCGCCAGGCTCCCTTCCCGCCGGGCGGGCTGTGCCTTCAAAACAACCTTGTTTTAAACGAAACTTTCCCCATGTTCTGAGTCCTGTGGCGGGGAGCAGGCAGCCATACCCGAAGCTTGCGGGAGGCGTGCAGAGTTTGCCATCCGGTTTCCTCCTGCCGGCCTTTCCCGGGCCGCTTCCCGGGGAAAAAAAAAAAAAAAAGACAAAAAAACCAACAACCAATAAACAAATAATAATTAAAAAATCCCACAAACAACAACAAAAAATATGCCCAAACAAACCCACCCAAAACACAAAACAAAAAAATTAAAATAAAACAACACTAACAAAAACAACACAAACCAAAGCATTAAGCGAGGGCTGAATGCGCCTGATTTTCCACCCCTTTTTTACTTATGGCCTCCTCCCGTCCCGACTTCCCAGGGCGATCCTGGCCGCTCTTTCCCCGGCGGGCACCGGCGGCGGGGAAGGAGCGGAAAGGCAAGAGTAGAGAGATTGGAGTGCCCCAGTGGCCTAACTCACCTGTGAACCTGTCTTTTGTGTACCGCCTGTTGCTCTCCATCCAGGGGAAGGTGAGCCCCGTGAGACTGTTCATGCCGTTCACCGCAGGCACGGCGGCGGATAAGGGCTGGTGCACGCCGCCGGCTACTGGGCGATGCGCCGGGACGCGGATCACTCCCCCGGCCGAGCTCAAGGTGTTGCCGTTCATGCTCACCGCCATGTTCACGTTGTAGGAGCCCGGCAGGCCGCCCATGC
Source organism: Galbula dea (assembly GCA_013399015.1). Taxonomy (NCBI): domain Eukaryota; kingdom Metazoa; phylum Chordata; class Aves; order Piciformes; family Galbulidae; genus Galbula; species Galbula dea. The sequence goes on from VWZX01005818.1 coordinate 2,368,518, forward strand.
TGCAGGAGGTGCCGGTGTAGGCGCCTGCCGCCCCGCCGCTCGCCCCGTAGCCACCCGTGACTGTGTTGTAGGCGCTGCCCACAATGCAGCCCAGCCCGTAGTCCGCCGAGTCCTGCAGCCGGGGGTGCGAGACCATGCAGCTGCCCGGCTCCGACGTGTTGAGGATCTGGTCGATGCCGAAGCTGATGGGCTCGGCTTGGCCTTGATGCAGGTGGTGAGCCCCGAGGTGCTCCATGGAGCCGCCGCCCGACCCCGGCAGCGGAGCCGCGCACAACGCCACGGGGCACCAGGGCCGGACCTCCGCCCCGGGCAGGGCAGCACAGCCCTGCACCGCCCCGAAACACGGGACACGCCGGCTACGCGCTCAGTCCGATAGCACAGTGGCCGCACAACCCGGGAGAGTCCACGCACAACCCGGACACGGCAGTCACACGCTCAGCCCGAAGAGCCAACAACAGAGCCATGCGCGTCCGTGGCGCGGGAGCTAAATCAGCCCGCAGCCCAGGACACGACAGCCGCGCCTTGCCGAGGCGCGGCACATACTCGAGACACAACCGACACACACACACACACACACGACAGCCTCCGGGAGCAAATCCCAACACCTCCACCACGCACCCTGCTTCCGATGAGACCCAGCACCACCACGCCACCAAGACACAAACAACCCCAAGCCAGAAGCGGCTCACCCAAGACACACACACACAGACACACAGGAAGGTGCTTGGGGACTCCTCGCCGCCGCGGGCGGTGGGCAGGCGGGAGCCTCGCGAAGTGGCGTGGAGCGAGGCGCGCCGGCAGCAGAGTGCGACTGCCAGAGCCCCGCTTGCCCATCAATCACACTACCCAAGGCCTGCTCTTCCCGGGCCCTCACTTTCCATTGGCTAGATGCTGAAAGGAGCCGAGTGAATGACAGCAGAGAAGAGCACACGAGAAAATGAATTTCTACATCCACCCCCAACCCAAAAAAAACCAATCACACCCCCACTCGGCTTTGATTTATAAAGTGGTGTGCTCAGGACATTGGCGTGGGTAAAAGAGTAGAAGGTAGTGGGTGGTGCATGGTTTGTTCCGGAGTTTGTGGCCATGGGCTGTTAGGGACAGGAGGGTATCCTGGCTACCAGCCCCCTTTGGAGGGGGTCAGGCCTTGTGCCGAAAACCCCATGGGCTGCCAGTTGATCCCCTGAGAAGGCTGAAGCTGGGAGAACCCCTCCTGGACGAGTCCCAGAACCGCCGTGCCCCTTTTCTCTGGAGGGTTGTTCTCAGTTTCAAAACTCAGCACCTCTCAAAAAGCCGCCAAGGATGAGGAGGATCCCCCACCTCCAGACCCAAGAATGGGGGTTATGGGTGCGGCTGGGAGGGCCCTCACGGATGCCCAGGCCCGTGGAGGGGGTACCATGCGAGGAGGCGATGGGCGTTTGGGGCACACCTCACCTCGGAGAACCGGGAAGGGGGCTCACTCCCCGTGGTGAAGGCTGGCGCCAGCTGCTCCCACCGGGGCAGGGGCTGAACTGGACACCCGCTGCTGCCGGCCTCTGTCTTCCTCTCCCGAGGGGGGAGACGAATGTTTTCGTAAAATAAATAAAAGTTTTTAAAAGAAATAAAAATTGAAAGCCTCTACTTCAATTTGCTGCTAAACTTGTCCTGGCTGTGACCCGCTGATGCTCCTGCTCCCCCCTACTGTCAACTGGCTCTGCCCAGCTCAGCACAACACTCCAAGCCGCGGCGCTGAAGGTTTCCCCGTCGGTTTGTGCTCTGCCAGCCCCTGGTAGGCCGCTTCGTCCTCCGCGCTGCTGCCTGAAGCCAGCCTGACTGCTTCCCTCTTCCCCAGTGGAGGCAAAGGCTGCAGCGGTTTAGTGAGTAGGAGAGGATGCCCCACAGGACAGCCCACTTGGGGAGTACACGCAGTACAGACACACTGACATAGCAAGTCCTGCCTATGTGCTCAAGTCCCCCTCTTCACTCACCGCTAAACGTATCATCCCATCCACATCCTCACACC
>VWZX01005818.1:2370528-2404386 GCA_013399015.1 Galbula dea
ATACTGGCTCACCTTTACAGAGATGCATATGCTCACAAACACCCTTGTAAGCTCACAGGCACCCGTGTTGTCACACACATGTTTGCTTGCACAGGCACCTACATTTGCACATACTTACACACTCATCCCGCATTCTCACAGATGCTTACAACCCATCCTGCACCCACAAGAGCTCACATGCATATGTGTTCTCTCTCACAACTCTATGCATTCACATGCACATGCACTCCCACAACATGCATTAAATGCACCCCTATACCTGTGCACTCAGATATCCCTAGACACACACATAGACACACTCAGTGTTGTGGGTTCATGGGTCTTATGGGTTCCTGCCACCACCCTGCCGTGGTGCTCCAAGACCCACCACTGTCACCACACCCACCACCATGGCCCCACATCAGGGAGGCCATGGAGGTGCAGTAGGCATGGGCAGCAGCACCCTCCATGTCCAGTTGATGCCCAGTGCCCAGCCAGGCTGCTCCCCCCCATCACCTAGCCCTGTCTGCCTGCAGGGATCGGGTTTCTACCCCTCCCTGTACCTGCCTTAGTTCTTGACTTCTGAACTCTTCAGGGAACTCACTGGCGCCAGCTCCATCAACCAAAGTCCTTGTGGTTAGAAAGAGGTGGGAGGGGAGGGGACGAGAGCTGGGGCCAGCCAGGTCTGGGAGGCTTGCCCTAGGACAGGGGTCCTTCTTGTCCCCCAGGGTAGTAGCTGCCTTTGCCCTTCTCCAGGACCAGCCTTGGCTGTTTCTCCAACCCCTTCCCACATGTGGGACATGGGTCAGAGCATGCTCACCATCCCTGAGCATGTCAGGTTGTCTCCACAAGGAAGCAGCAACTTATGGCATGCCAGACCCACACGGTCCCCGAGTCCCTTGCCTAGTGATATCTGACATCTAGAGGGACACAGCTCTGCTGCCAGGACCTGGAAGGTGCCCTCTCTGCAGTAAATAACACAGCTATCTGATGCTGTTTGTGTGTCCCAAAGGCCCCCACTGATGCTGGTCAAAGCCTTTGGCCATCCCTGCACCAGAGATACTCCAGACTGAGCAGATGCTGAAGGTCCTGGAGGGACTGGCCCCAAGAAATCACAAGGTCATCATCGGCGAGCTGGGCTGGCTAGTGATGGTCAAAGCTCCCAGATGCTCAGTCCAAGACAGGGGCTTTTGGGCAATAAAACCCGCTAGGTGACAGACTACAGGTAAGTCAAAGCTCCTTCCACTCAATGAGAACAAAGGAGGAGGGTAGGCAGGGCTAGGTCCCAACTGGAAATCAAGACTTTTGGAAGTTAATAAGAACTATTGATGGGATTTGGGATGATGTGCAGGCCCAGGACTTAATCCCTGCACAAGCTACAGCCTACAGCCTTGGGAAAGCCATGCAACTCCTGGCATCAGAAGTTTGGGCACTCCAGGTCTACGTTCTAGGACAGCACTCAGTTAAGATGCCTCAGTTCAAATTGCTCCTGGCCTCAGTTTCCCCGTGGACTCTCCAGGGCTGCAGCTTGAGCAGCGCTGTAGATCATGAGGTTCTTGAAGTACCCTGTCTCATGAGAGCCGGCAATTAACTTACAGCCTTTGAATCCAACTTCATGATTCTGGGGCTAAAGAGAAATTCAGTCCCCTAGGACACTGCTGTAAGCTCACACACCAGGACAGGTCAGGGACAGTTTTGGTGCTTTCAGGTTCACATCCCAAAAGGAGATTTTACCAGGGTCAGCAGCTGCTCTGAGGTGCATCCAATGATCCTACAGATTTCTGAGGTGAGTGACAGAGGCACCCCAGTCCATCCAAATCTGCCTTGCTGATGCTTGGAAGCAGATCCCCAGCCAGCATCTTCCCACCTGACAAGGGCTGGATTTGCCCATGTTTGCTAGGGCTCTGAATACCAGGCCCTGCAAAAAATAATTCAGCAATCTAAGCAGAGCCCAGGGAGATAGGCATTCTTAGATGTTGGCCCAAACAGCTGTTTACAGCAATGTTTTTGATTTTGTGGTTTTGCTTTTTTTTTTTTTTTTTTTTTTTTTTTTCTGGCCAGAGAAATTCTTTCTTGCAGTAAACATCAGCAAGCTGCATAAGCCTTCTTCAGAGGTGGAAGAAATCATCCAATGCAGGAACTGACACATACAGTAAGTTGCTGATTGTACACTGAGGAGCCCAATGCCCTTGGTCTCTACTTCTCCAGAAAGTCTCATTCACTTCAAGCACCCACAGCCACTTAAATATTCCTTCCAGCCTTGAAACTTTTGTCCCTTCTCAACTGCTCCGACGAGCTGCTGCGACAGGCACATTTCTAAAGCGGTGGTTCAGTCAATTCAGCCGAGTTTTCGGGGCTTCGTGTATCCGTGCTAGTAAGTGGCAACGGAGCCGAGGGTCCTTCCCGTGCTGCCTGAGGCTTCCTCATGCCTCCCTCCCCACTAAGTATGCTTTCTCAGGTTCTGTCATTGATCGGGTGCATCTGCCTCCTGCTAACAGAGAGGGGCAGCTCAGCCAGGGCCTGACCTCCACCCTCCACTCCACTTTTATTCTGCTTTGCTGTCTTTCTAGCGTTCCCCGTCGACATTGAGCTCCCTCCACAGCTCGGGACTCCCGGGAGCTCGGCACCACAAGCTGTCTCCCTGCCTCGCAGCTGCTGTCCGGGAGACGGCTACGAAATACAAGCCCTCCTGCAAGGACCGGGGATAAAAATGGCGTGCCTGGGACCTTACGAAACGCACTGGGCTCGCTTCAAAACATGGGCTTTTAGTGCTTCCTGGAACCTGCAAAATCCTCCCATTTTCCTAAAAGGAGAGTGGATGACTGTCGCAGGCAGGTGCATGGTGACAAACACACCTCACCTCGTCAGCAGAAGGGTGCATCCCGGCCCCTTCCCTTCGTCCCTTCTTAATTCGTTTAATTCGTGGGGCTGCGGGCTCCCCCAGCCCCAGGTGACTCTTCACCCTTCCGCACGTCCATCACCTCCCGACCTCTGTGAAATCAATCACGGCGGAGGACCCTGTGCTCTTGTTGGGCCGTGGGGGCCCGGGCTGGCCGGAGAGCCTCGCCGGGCAGCCGCCGACCTTCCCCGGAGCCGGAGGACGTGGTCCCCGTTGCCACCGGAGCTCTGCCCCTCAGCGCTGCGGTCCCCATTGAGTTATGTCGCAAGCGTCGAGATGGCCTTCGAGAGCGAAGTAGGGTGACCCCCGCACCAACCAGCCGGCATCCCGCCGCTATGCGGGCTTCCCAACGCAAAATCTCGTTTCCCGCAATTTCTACCAACAGCCACCCCAAAGGGACGGTCCCCGGAGCCCCCCGCGGCGGCTCTTCCCCGGCCCCGCGTCCGCGGGTAGTAGGGGACGCGCTTCCTGCGTATTAAAAGCAATTAACACCATTTGGGGAATTTTTAATTGCTCTATAAAGCACGCTGTAAATAATTACTCCCAGCTCTGTTGATCCCTCGAATATGCACTGACAGTTGTAATTTATGGCTTTAGAAACGTGGCCCCTTGTATTCAGCATAACTCCTTATTACAGTAATGGCTTAGCGCCGCTGCACTTAATGAGTATAAAGTGCCCAGCGCGGCGGGAGCCGCAGCATCTCACGAACTTCACCCGCAACAATATTTCTCCCCTTTATGGTTACAAACGACCGAGGGGCTACAAGCGAATACGGCGCGGAAGGAGCGGCGGAGCCAGGGGAGCGTAGCCTGCTCCGCCCTCTGTTAACATCTCCCCGAAACAGTTGTTATCTACCCAAAATAAGTATTTAGAGCAGTCTGCAAACTACCTCCTCGCCTCCTTGTAGCCGCTGGCTACCTGAAAAAAATGGGTTCATGACAGGGAAGAGAACAGTCACAACTCATCGCACTTACGGGTGCAGGCAATGCTGGTGCCGCAGAGTTCTGAAAGGCAGGTCGACCTGCACCCAAACCCCCGGCTGCCCCTCTGCCTCCCATTGCCCCAGGCTCCATGCAACAGGCCGGGTCCTCTCACTTCTCCAGGGTCCCCCGTCCGGGGGTACCCGTGGGAGGGGTGAGTGGTGTGGCGGCCGATGGGGGCTGAAGTGCCCGGCGGCATCCCATGAATATTCAACGTTGACAATTGCCGGAGGAGCATCTGCCAATAAATTGTTGGTCCTGCAGCACCAGCCCCTCTCTCCACCGTGCAGAAATGCGTGTAATCCCATTAGCCCGCTCCCCTTAGCCACCCGCCCCGCACCAGCCCCGCTAATGAACGACGTCTGGCCGCCACCCCCGAGGGCACCGACGGCAGCGGGAGACACCGAGGGCTCTGCCCCGTTATTAACTCCCAGCTTAATTACACTCTCCTTGCCAGCTAATACAGCCGCCCGGTCACGGAGCAGACGAGGGCCGGGCACCTTCACCCCTCCGCCAAATCCTCCTGGGTCTCCTTCGCTCCCCGAAACCCTGACCCCTGCAACAGCTAGGCCTCTCGCGACACAGAGGGTGGCAGTCGTGATACCGCCCCGATCATGCAGCTCCCTCGCGCCCATGGGGGCTGCTCCCCTGCCCCGGCTGCCGGCAGCTGCCTCGGTTGTTCGCGGCGACTGCTTTTGTCTCCTGTCCGCAACAAGCCCCAGGCCTTTCCCCCACCAGACAAAGTCCTGTTTTGCCAACAGATTTGAGTGTCTCTCCTCCCCGTCCCCCATCCTAAAAGCAGCCTTCAGGGGCAGGGGCTCAGGCAAACCCGAGGCAGGCAGGGAGCCAGCACGCCCGGCTGCCTCCGCTAGCAAAGTTGCTTTCACTAATGAAGATCCAATAATAATGGTCTTAATTGTTGCAAACATTGTCACAGGCTTATGTATAAAACCTCAAAATCTTCCTTGGTAAATTCTTGAGTTTATTTATTTTATTTTATTCCCCTTACCTTCCCTGAGGTTAATTAGCACGCAAAAAAGCAAATACAAATTATAGTAGAACCAATGGGTAAACTTAACTCCAATTTGCTGCTGTTTGCATTAGCCTTTGGGGAGGAGGGCCCGGCACCGGGCGGCAGTGCCCGTGTGTGTTCCTCCGCCGCCGCAGGCAGCTGCCGTACAGATGAACGGCTGCGAGAGGGAGTCCTTGCCCTGCTTGGCCGGTGCCCGAAAATTAAGAGACTCCAGCGGGTTCAGACTCTTTTCATTCGGCTGCAGAAACACACTCAAGCTCTGTCAGGGCACTTCGGAAACTCGCTCTACGTCATTTGCAGGTCAGGAGGTGCGGAGAAATAGAGCATGTTTGGGACTAACAGTGACAGAAAAAAGAGGGGCGAAATATCTAGAAATAGAAAACGATCGGGGTATCCTAACCCTCCCTCCCCCATGCACAATCCGCCCTCACCACTGTACCCCACAGCTCCCGCTCCCCGCGGGGTACAACCCCTAGCGAGCTCCGAGCGATGACCCGGGGATGGGAGAGCGAGAGATTATCTGGGTTTAAACATGACCGGCCGTTTTTGCAAATAGCATTCTCCACACTTGTAACTTTAATTAATTAAGTGCATTTTCCACTATTACATTAATTGTATTTCCGACCTGTAGTTGTTTGTCGTTTCCTGTGCTACAGCTCCCGGTGCACCGAGGCAGCGCGGTAGGAGGGAGGCAGAGCCCTCTCGCCCCGAAGGGCTGGTGGATGACATCTCTAACTGCCCAGGTGGAATCCCGAAAACCGGCTTAGAGAGAGCACGACAGAAAACAAACAAATTAAACAGGGGGTGTAAACATGAATCGGGAATTTGGGTTTTTCAGTCCCAAGAATATCGCCAGAGTCTTCGAATTGCCAGTTCTAGCATTGGCAAGGTCGGAGATTGTGCAAATTCGCTGTCTGATCAGTCACTGCTCCCTCCCTGCTCCTCCTGGAGCAAGTGCTTGCAGGAACCCAGCAGATCCCTGCTGGTCATTGGGAGTGACCCGTAGGCACCAGGGGCACGAAGGGACAGGGTGGCTGCAGGAAGGGAAATGAGCTTTAATTTCTGGGGACAAATACTTGAAGGCTCCGAAAGAATGGAGCTGTCCGAGCCGTTAAATGTTCCAAGACGTCTCCCTCCTTTCCGTACCTCTGCTATAGCTGAGAATCAGGGACGACTTCCAGCAGCTCATACCCCAATTTTTCCCCCGTGGCAGGAGCCGGTGCTTCCGAGGTGGTGGGGAAGGTGCACACTCAGATCTGAACTCCTAGGGTTCAGGATTCCTGTATACAGGACAAATCTCTGCTCTTCAGACCCTGCTATCACCGGTCTATGAGGTCCCACAGTGAAATGCAGGGCTGGTTGGGTGGATTTCAGCCCTAGGAGGAATCCTGCTCAGTCACTGTGTTTAGAGTGGAGCATCCAGGGAGCCGAGTCCCTAATGCAGCCCCACTGGAGAGGAGACAAGAAACAGTTAGGACTAAGAGCTTACACGAGGCAGTGGGAGAACTTGCAGCAATATTTGCAGAGATGCCAAGAGAGCACTGGAGTCCGGCACAGTCTCGTGCAGGAAGAAGAGCTCTTGTAAAACCCAGATTCGTGCCCCAGCCTCAACTCAGTTCCATGAGCAGCTCAGTGGCAAAGCTCAAGCTTAGACAGAATCCCATCAAACACCAAACTCACTGCAAGGGGAGAAGCAGGTCTGACATCCTCTTCTCAGGCTCCCACCGTCCCCCCAGCATCATTTGTTTTTCCTCTTCAGGATTTTTACTGCTCAGAGGAGATGAATCAAGACACATCCTTCTCCCCTTTCATAAATATTGCATTTCCCAAATGCAATTACCAAGGGCGAAGCGACACAAGTGTTTGCTAAATAAGATTATGTGATAACGTTAATGTATTTTATGCCTGTGCTGTGACACCAGACAATCTCTCTATTAATAACAGCTCAATGAGATGTGGAAGTTCTTAACAGGGTGCTTTGGGGGATTGGGGATTCTTTTGCACCAGGGGGAAGGCAAGTGCAGTGCCATGGCATTGGTTGCAAGGGAGGAAGAGGCATTCTTAAGGGTGGACTGAAATGGCAAGTGGAGCCATAAGTAGCCTAGAGAGTCTGGTTGTGCTGCAGGTAACACACAGATCTGTCTGCTGCTAACAGGGTGTAAATCAGTCACAGCACTTTGTAATGCTACAGGCCTAGGGAGGTTTGTGCACGTTATCATAATCTTGTCACTGAATGAGTGTCTGACTATTAGCTATGCATTACCCAGCATTTGAGGGCTCTATGGGCTTGTCAGAAGTGCTCTGTGCCAGTACATTCATCCCCAGCTATTAATGACGGGCGTAGCCTCACCTCTCTCCCTAACCCATGCAAGACCAAGAAAAGCAATGGCAAAAAACATCTATTTGTCCAACTTCTGTCGGCCAGAACAAAATACTAGCATCATATCTTAGATCTCCTCTGCTAATCTCCAGCTTTCTCTTTATGTTGTATTTCCCTGTCTCCAGTGGCTGTGTCCATCTGCCATCTCCGATTGACCCACCCATCATGCATGGTCTTCTGCCTCTATCATATGACTGTCAGTCATGTGACCATTTGTGTATGGTCAAAAGCAACTGGGAATGTTGCCTACACAGCCTGAGACATTTAGAAGTGGCCTGTTTTTAGAAAGTCTTTCAAAAACTGTGCTGTACAACCTAAGCTTTTTCAGCGGTCCTTGTTCGCACTGCCCACAAGTTACCATAAAGCACTGCTCTCAGCTCTGTCTACCTGCAGGGCACACAGTAGCCTCGTGATGTCGTGATGTCTTTGCAGGACACCATGGGAAATGCAGCAACTTGTGGTGCTCCACTCTGGCTGAGTGAGCAGTCCTAGGCCTCCAAGTCAGGGATTTCCCTGTAGCCCTTTTCTGCTTCAGTCCTGGAGCTGACACAGTATCCCTCCCAGAGCTTCTGGGCAGAGCTTGGTCCTCTGGGTGGCAGGACCATCATACCCTTGTTGATGCAAACAGGGTGACACACTAGTCCTTTGCCTCCTTCTTTGATGCTTCCAGGGCAAATTCCTCCACAGCAAGCAAAGTTCGGCTCTCTATTTCACATTAGCACTAGTTTGTAGCTGCCCTCTGGCCCCCAGGGTGGAAGGTCAATCCTTTATTTACTTAGTCACTTGTTTAGTTCATCTGCAGACCTTTCAGTTCTATGGATAACAGACACAAAATGGGCTGCTAACCTGCTCCCTAGTCAGAAGCCTGTGCTCCCCAGCTCCTGTGCAGGGGAGAAGAGCATTGAATTTTTGGGTCCCAGTGGTGCAGCACAGCAAAGCAGGCTAGGTGGGCAGCAGCTCTTCCCTACCCTGGGGCAAGATCTGATTTAGAATGAAACAAAATGAGGTATGCAGATACTTCCAAGCACTGACATGCTTAGATTAAAAATCTTGAATAGTAGGGGAAAATTATATCCCAAACATCACCTCTGGCTTGGCAGGTCCTGCTTGCTGGTGCCTCTGGAGCTGGTTGCACTGAGTCCTGCATTGCCCTATAGAAGAGCATCTTTGTGCCATTGGTCTCCCGGAGAGACCCAAGGCCTATCCTGGGCCTGTCAGATGCTACTGCACCTACAAAAACCTCAGCAGGCAAAACCAGAGCGCCATGCTGAGCTGGGAAATATGCCAGCTCCAGGCCCCATGGCCAGCACAAGCAGCCAAATCCCACCTGCCCAGTGCCGTGTCTGCTGTTAGAACATCCCCAAGATATGAGAGCCTGGTGTATCCTAGCCAAGCCCTGGACCCTCCAGAGTGGCTGACCAGTGACCTCAGAAAGTCTCCCAAAAGCAGAGAAGTGCAGCTCTGTAGGGCAGCTACAGCCCTCCATCCAGGCCTGGTCACAAAATCAACAAGTTTCAGTCCTTGACCTCTTGCATGAGCCCAGAGAGTGACATTTTTGAGTCCTATCCTACCTGGGGACAGATACCGCTAAGCATCTCCCCTTTTTTGGCATGCTGCAGCTTGCTGCGGGACAGCTGAGCTAGCCCTCAGGCCCACATTCCCTGCAAGTAACATCAAATCAAAGCAATCAATATTAGCAAAGAAGACATTTTAATAACTAAACTGTTATAAAACTATTACTATTGGGTAACATTTATATCAAAAAGGTAAATTAACGTACGTCGCCAGCTCACCCATGCTTGTGCAGGGTTTAGGCTCTGAATAAGCAGATGAGGAACCATGCACCAGATGTTTGTGCAGAGGCTGGAAGACAGTCTCATCCCACCCTTTTCCAACAGCAAGGGACCTGCTGTGCAGCTGCAGGTCCTGCTGGCTGCAAGGGGTGGAGGTGTCTTCCAAGGGTCAGCCAAAGGCAGACGAAAAAAGGGTTTCCTTGACGGCTCCAGGCCCTGGGAGGGAAATGTGCCCTTTGCCTGGGTGCCCTGGGCTGGGTGTTTATTCAGGTCCAGCAGAACAATGCCACAGCCGGAAAACCTGTCTTCCCCCCCGTCCACAGGCCAGGCTGGAGGGCCCTGTGTCCCCTCAGCTGGTCCCCAGGGTGGGTGAGCAGTGCCTTGGCTCACAGCCGCTCATGTTTGTCACCACAGGGCTGAAGTTTTTTTAAAATCTTTTTGTTTCTGTGCTCTCGAACGGGAAGCAGCAGCTTCTTGGAGAGGAGGTTGGGGTTTTGGGGAGTTTCAGGGTGGGAGGGAGTATGAGTTCATCCATCCTGACCCCCCACCGCAGCCCTGTCCTGTAACATCCTCCAGCTGTGGCTGTGCCAGCTGTAACCCAGCACATGCTCCTGGGAGCACTGGCTACACCCCACATGTATTTGATGTGGGGGGACACCACTGCTAAACAACTGAGTCCCTGCTCTAGGTATCCCCATAAGCCCCAAAGATGGCTGCAGCCAAGATGAGGGAAGCAAAGGGTGGCCTCAGCCTGTACTATACTTTGTGGTCCAGCCAACACAGACTTCCAGAGGACAGAGGCTTCCCAGGACACCTGCAGCCCAGGGATGCTGGGGTTTCAAGGCGGCACTAAGCTAAGTTTTCACATTGCCTGCACAGCCATCTTTTGCTGGGCAGCCAGGAGACATCAGCCAAATGGAAGCAGGACTCCTGCTGAGGGTTATAGGCCTGAGGCTGAGCCATGCCCCAGGTGTTCAGCATTTAGCACGATTAAACTCTGACAGTGGTGGGGAGTTTTTAACGGCTGGAAGATGCTGCAAGGCAGTGCTCTGCCTCTCGAACGAGTGCTCCTTGTGTTCTCTGACTGAAATGTGGTCTCACCTTGAGTGAACTATAGGATGTGAAAAGCTGATCCCTGCCAGGAAATTAATGAGTCCCAAACACCTTACCCATCCATCACCCCCCCAATCAGCTACCTCATGCACTACCGTGGCCACACACCCAGCACCTCTGTGTATTGAAGGTCATTGAGATCCTGGAAACTTCACTTTCCAAGGACTTAATGCAGCTGCCGGGCTGGCAAGAGGCCCAGATCACCATGGGATCAGCGCATCCCAGCCCTGCCCATGCCATAGCAATGCCTATTTTTCTGCTGATGCCTCCCTCTAGACTGCTGTGTCTGACTAGTGCCTGTTGCTCACAGGAGCCTCTGAGGCCATCATGGCCCCAAATGACTATGAGGAAATACCCTATGACTACCAGTAAACTCAAACCTCATATTCAGTGATGGCTGGGACAGGTTAACATGGAGCTGAAAGGTAGAACAGAAAACCTGGGAGGAGGGAGAAGTGTCTCCTCACTGAAACAAAGCACAGATTTGGGGTTAAAAAATGAAGAAAAACAAATGAAGGTGGTTTTAAGATACATCAGGAGTGAGAGTATCATCCTAAGGCTGCATTTCCCAGGCCAAAGGCACAAACAGGCACTTGCAAAATGCCAGCAAATGGTAACAGTTTTCAGAAATGGTTATAAAAGGAAGGTCAAACAGATGAAGGCACTTCCAGCTCCTGAGGGCTGGCTGTGCTCCCCAGGGTCTGATCTCTGGATGCTGCCATACCAAAACTGGTACTTAATGTGCTCACAGCCTTGCAGGAGGTTTTATGAGACACTGATGCACCACAACACACTTGCAAGGTGAATCGCCTGAAGCTGCTGCTGAGTTTTGGGGCATGGAAGCTGTACACCTGATGCTTAGCAGCACAGCAGTGGCAAGATGACAGCCCCTTGGGCTTGTGCCAGGTGGGCAGCCATCCTGCCTATTACCACACCATCCTGCTCACGTGCCCCACTGAATGCACATCTGGGGCTGGCAAAGAGCAGAGGGGTGATGGAAGGTGGGAGAGATGGGGGTCTTTGCATCTGCAGGAGATGCCCTGGTTAGAATGTCCTTGATGAGAGCCCTCGTGCCTGGAGGCGTCCCTGGGGAAGAGGACCAGGCTGGCAGCCACTTCTCTCCTGCAGCACTGGGACTGGAGAAGCTGGGGGTCCTGAGACCCACAAACCTGCCCAGAAAGGACTGGTGGCAGCAGATATAGGGAATGAAGCAGTTTGCACAGGAAATCCCCCATGGGTCTTCACTGGGTGAGGACGTTTGCAATGTTCTTTTGCAACTCCCTAGCACATGCAGAGTCCAGGCGGGAGGCAAGGGGTCAGGTCCCAGGGACGTCTGCAAATTCTTTCCGATGAGCTGCTTCTTTCCCTGAAAAATGGAATTTCATTAAATCAGCTTTGAAGTAGTGGGGGAAATTCCCATGTTGTGCTTGTGCTTCGCTTTGTCTCCATCGGATAATTATGAAAAATACAGCTTTCTAAGCATGTCACTTGGTCTTCTTCAACTTAAAAATTTATTTTGCACCTAGTTCTCCAGGCAGTGTTTTTTACTTCATCCCAACTGCTGAAAAAAACCCAAACCTAAAATCTTCTACTTCTGGTACTAAAAGAAAACAAAGACAAAAATTTCCTATTTAAAACTTTCTCATCAAAAAAAAAAGAACCAAATGAAGTATGTTTTTTCACAACTATCTTTGTTCCTCTTGAAAAAAAACTCAAAAAGAGAAAAGCTACCAAAGCACAAAAATTTGGTAGTTTCCTCCCCGAGCTGATGGAGATCTCTCTAGAGGAAATGTGTCCGATAAGCTAAAGTAGAGCCGTCTCCCCTGCTTTATCTCAAGCAGTGTCAGATGAGTATTTCTAGCAGGATCTCTTCTGGACACTCAGAGCATCGAATTACCCTCCCATCCCGTACTCCTCTACTGAACTGTTTCGGAGCTCTCAGATCGGCTTTTACCGGAGACGCCGGGCAGCCAGGCTGCAACGGGATGTGGTTCACGGCTGGGGGGAAGGGCTCACGCCGGTGGTAGGCAAATGACATCTCTGTCCTTCAGCCTAGCTGCTTCTCTGGAGAGGGCTGGGGATGCCCCAGGAGCTGCCCCCCATGCCACGCAGTGTGGTTGGGAGGGTCTCATTTCATCAGGGTTTTTTCAGTCTTAGAAAAGCTGCTGCAGTGCCTCAGCTTCCCCACTGTTGCAAACAGCCACCTGACTGTTGCCTTTCTTAAAACAAGTGTGGACCAAAAATATTTTCATTTCTCGCCACAGAGGCATCTCAGTTGACCCTATATTCAAAGCCAGCAGCCTTTCCTTCTCCTTTGCCATGGGGTTACACATGGAACTGAACCCCTGAAAGCATCCAGGTCCCAAAACACCCTATGGCTGGGAGTGGACATCTGCCGCCAGCCGGGCTGGGGCACAGGCAGCAGCCAGCCAGGTGAGCACAGGGCAGATCACTTCCTCACCTTGTCTGGGTCCATTTTCCCCATCTCAGGGTTTGCTGTTAATATTCCCACTTGCCCAGGGAAATAATTCCCGTGGCTGCCATCACTAGTATCAACCCACACCTCCATCCACCGTCTCCCTCAGAGCTTTAGATCCAGGCAATGCAATGGGTATGCCCATCCTTGCAGTAGAGAGAGAGGGGGCCAAAAGGAGCCCGGCCCAGAAACCCTGACCTAAAACGAGGCACATTACCCATTAATTGATGCTGCTCACTCCTCAGTGATTAACTGTCAAGAGAAACCATGTCACATTTTGCAAGCCCAGACTCGAGTGCAGTGGCACTAGTGGGTCCTTTATCAGCCTCGGGGCCAGCCACGGCACCAGCCTGTCTGAGCCAGCCGGGTACCTCCTCATCCCATGGCTTGTTTGTTTTGGTGTAAGCCTGAGCGTAACTGAGGCTAAAGAAAAATACCCACAGCAAAACAAACTCGGCGCCAATGATGGACACAGCCCTGCAGCCAGCACGAAGACAGACGGCAGGAGACCCTGCCCCAGGAAGCCCAGGTGGAGACTTTCAGAGAGTTCAACTCACGGCTGTTGACTGTGCAATTAATTTCCAGCAGCCCCCGTGAGAGCAAAGACCCTGGCCAAGCACCTCCTGCAAGCCTGCCCAGGGCCAGAGGGAGAGCCCCACTGCATCCTGCTCTGCCCTCCCAGCCTACACCAGCCACCAGACTTTCTTGTGGCTTTCCTTGCCCCAGCTTCCTCCAGTACCATCCTGAATAATTCATGTACGAGGCAGAAAAGAGGATAAATCACAAGAAATTATTAAGGTGAGTTATTTTGTGTGATGGGAAGATCTATCAGCCTGGCTCTGGCAGGTTGTGGTGATTAATGCAGCACTGCTCCCCGTGGACAGAAGTACTTGCATTCAATTGCAGATGCTGGGGTGCTCCTGGGCAGTGAGAAATCAGAGGTGAGACCGACTGGGGGGACCCCACGGCACAATAAGAGATTTTGAGTGGACCCGCCCTGTATTAGGCTCTGTCAGTTTTCATGGGGTTCAAACAGGTGAAGAAAACAAACACACAAAAATCAGGCATCCTGTGACATTCCCGTGCATTTGTGATTTAGTGTAAAGCCATCAAAGCCAGTTCTTAGGTCATGTCCATCACTCAAGTCTGCAGGTTTATCAAGCCAGCACTGTGATGCCCTGGGAGCAGGCTAATCTGGGGTGCAGAGGCTATTTTAAAAACAAAGTTAAAAAGTGCAACATTCTGGCTTGGTTAACATTAACTAAGAATTCGTTAACTTTAATTAATTAACAAAATTAATGTTATTTTAATTCTTTGGTAACAGCTGACTCCAAATGCCCTTTTTCACCCTCTCCAGGGCTACCTCTTGTTTTCAAACTAGCTTAGGAACTTTGCTCTTTTGGGGCAGAATCACTCCTGTGCCCCGTGGGTATCAAAGGATTGTTTCTGACAACTGTCAGCATTACAGAGGTACTTCTGCATCTGTTGGAGGGCCCAAAGAGGGGAAGTTCTGGGGTTTTGGCACTGAGCCCTTACCAAGCTCACAGGTGTCAGATGCGATGTGATGTGGTTTGAATCCAGCTCCTAGGCTAGCTCTGCATGTTGACTAGTTTTTGCTGTTTGATCTCTCTGCTGTAGTTATGTCTGACTCTTTCCTCCCACACTGTTGGCTTTGGTAACAAAATGCCTGTTTATTGAGATCTAGATATTGCTACTCACTGCAACACCAAATTTAGGACCAGGAAAGCCACCACTGACCTATGTTAGTGTGGGTAGACTTTAACTATGTATTTCAGAGACTTGTTCACAGCAGATCTGCAGCACCCATTGAAAAGAAAGGGAAAAGGTGTGGTTGCAGGCTTCTCAGCAAGAAAACCCCTTGCCCTTTTTACCTATGTGCATAGATCCGGTTCCCTCTGGGGCCTAGCCAGGCTCTCATTCCCCACCACGTGACACAGTAATCTGCCAGGGAGAGGTTAGACTATCTCAAGCAATTAACACAGAAAATTATTAGTAGGCTCTTGGGCAGTCTATTTTTGTATTCATTTGGCTAATTTAATGTATATAGTTGCTCAGGATTACCATGAAGTATCCCAAGCCCCATTAGTTAACCTGTACTCATGAGGGAGAAAAGGTGTCACCCCTGTGCAGAGGTAATTCACAGACACACAGGACACGCATAGTCTGCTGTGGCAATGAACAGCTCTGTCACCCACAGGTGATGACAGACACAGACGGGTGATTTGAGTTATTTGGGCCCCAAAGAGCAGGTGCCACTTCTTTCCACCCGCAGGGTGTTTATAGTGGTGACATCTGGCTGTGGCTCTCCATGACGGCAGGGCTTGGAAGATGTTCGGAGAACATCCTGGCCATGATCAATATTTGGAACCTGCTGGCCCTGATTGCCCTCCCCAGGGCCTTGTGGAGCATATGGGTGTTCCCAAGCCACCGGCTAGTGTTGCAGCAGCTTTTAAGATGTCACTGATCTCCTTGTGGGGACCCTCTGCTGGTCACATAGGCTGAAGTGGTGCAAGAGTCCAGGAACCTCTTCAGCCTGGTCCTCATGCCTGAGTTGGTACTCAGCACATCACATGGCAATGCTATAAATTCACCAGCAAATGGGAATTTCCACTCCAGACAGGATGCTGAAGGACTGCAGGTGGGAATAGAAGAAGCAGAGACGCTTGACCTGAGAAGTGGCATGGAGACACGTCCATGTGGCCAAGGCACTTACAAAAGGGACACAATCTTTCTGGTGAGTTCTGGCCTCCTGCCTCTGTTTACCATGCCCCTCATGTTTGGGTCAGGATCTTGCAGCAAACAGCAGCATAGCCAGATCTGGTTTCTGAAAGCAAACAAACACAGAGAGCATCATTAGCCTGGAGAAGAGGAGACTGAGGGGAGACCTTACTGCTTTCTTCAGCTACTTGAAAGGTCATTCTAGGGAGGCGGGTGTTGGCCTCTTCTCCCTTGTGACTAGTGACAGGACTAGAGGGAATGAGCTTAAGTTGTGCCAGGGTAGGTTTAGATTAGATATTACGAAGAATTTCTTTACTGAAACAGTTGTGACATATTGGAATAGGTTGCCCAGGGAGGTGGTGCAGTCACCATCCCTGGAGGTTTTTAAGAAGAGGATAGATGTGTTTCTTCAGGGGATGATTTAGGGATAAGAATAGTGTAGGGCTATCGGTTGGACTAGATGATCTTGAGGGTCCTTTCCAACCGTAATGATTCTGTTATTCTGTGGTTCACTGCATTGGCCAGGGCAGGGGGTCAAGCTTTGTGGTCCCAGGAACACTGTATGCAGCTGGGCCCAGGCTGGATTGGGTACTCCAGGCTTCACCCACCACACCCCTCACCTCAGCCCAGGAACCAGCTCCTCCTTGCACCCCACTGCTGAGAGAAGCCAGCTCATCACTCCCCATGGCAAAGGATCTCAGGGATGCCATGCTTCTTGCATGAGGATGAAGCCACATGGCACAGGCTTCAGGAGGTGAGGTGCAGGCAAGACAGAAGTCAATGCCATGCATGGGTTCACCTAGCAGGGCTGCCCGGAGTCCTATGGGCTTGGAACTGCACCCAGCAGAGTGCTCAAAGGATGAGCAGAGATGGTCAAGGCCAAGCTGCAAAGCCAAGGGCAGGGGGTCAAGGAGGAGTCTGGGCTGGAGGAGAGCATCAGGCAGAGCTGGTCTGGCCCCACTGCTTGGCATCTGTATTTCACTGCCCACAGCAAAATACACCTGCCACTCAAAGTAACCCCACATCCGCCTGCCCTGCAGCCCAGCTTCAGCTGCATGTCCGGGCTGGTTGCAGATGGATGGGCTGGGAGCAGGCAGAGGAGTTGGGACCCAGGTGTGGCTTTGCCCCTTTTTGGAACAGCTTGCAGGCAGAATGAGCACAAGCTGCCCATGTGCCATTGTATGGGCAAAGCTGCAGGGAAGGGCAGGTCTGTACCTTCTGCCTCTGTCCCCATCTTAAGGCTGGGCAACAGCTGGGGCTAGCACTGCCAAGGTTTCCCAGGTACTCTCACTGCCTACCAGCTGGGCAATGGCTGTTCACTGCAGATGGAGCTGTAGCATCATGCTTATCCTCTGAATTCCTTGTTTATTTGGCATATGCTTCCCAGCTCCCTGAAATCTAGCTCAGTGCTGGTAGCTGGCAACACTGACCAAGCCAGACACACACCTACAATGAACCTTGTAAGGTGAGGAAAGTAGAGGATAGTGCCTCTGGGATTTCAGGGAGGGCATGCCATGGGCACCCTGTGCCATGCTGTCTGCAGTCCCATGGGCAGAGAAGGAGCACGGGTTCACTCTCCATTGCCCCCAGGTACCCAGCAGCCCCTTGCCCCACAGCCAGGTTAGTCCTGCCTCTGCTGGCTCACAGCCCTACCACACACCTGTCCCCACTGCCTCCTGTTATCAGACGCTGTAATCCCACCTATTTTCCTTGCCGTTTGTAGTAGCAGCCCTGTCCGTATTAACCTCTGACCCCACCGAGCTGCTCTTTTCTTCTTTTGACAGTTGTGTTTACCAAGTGCTTGGAGGTTGGCTTTTTTCTCCGTGCTGGAGCTCAGCCATCCTGTCTCCATGCTGAGATGCTTCCTGGCCCTTCCCAGCTTGGAGGGTCCACTGTGTCTGCAGTCCAGCACAGGGATGCTGCTCTGGCCAAACCATGTGGTGAGCCAGAGCACCCTAACATCCCTGAAAAGCCCAGCAAGAACTGGTGCTCATCTTATGCTAGCTGATTTTTGGAAGGAGTACCCCATCCTCTTTGGTCATTATCCTTGCCAAGCCTTGTCTGTGTACCGACAGGGAGGGTCCAGCCTTGCTTCACACTTCCCAGGCCTAGGTAACCTGTGCTCCTATCTGCCCCAGTCCCTGGGTGGAGGAATCAGATCTGCCTGGGACCTCATGAGCAGGGACAAAAGAAGGTTCAGAGCTGAAGGCCAAAGCCAGAGGGTATTGTGGAAGAACTTCTGCAAACCCTCACCAAGTTAGCCCACCCCAACCTCAGTGGACTTTCCTTCACCCTCCTCCCCTCACTCACCCTTCCTTAATTATTCTTAATGGGCAAGCTCATAAGAGCTTCTATTAACATTATTACCAGATCAATTAGTGTCTTCTTTCCCTCCTCCTCCTCCTCCCCCTGTGCTAATAATCTCATCAAATATGAAGACAGCATCCATACCAGTACCCAGCAACCTGGAGAAGGTGCTGGGAAATGTAGCCTAGCATGAGCTCCAGCTGCTCTGTTGGGCACTTCTGAGATCAATGGATCCTCCGCAAGATGTGGCTCAGTGAGTAGGAGAGTGAGCCAGGGAGAGGTAAGATTAATTGGAAAAGACTTTGGCACCAAACAGCTCCAAAATCCACCAACATGAGCTGAGGAGGAGCAGCTTGGCACCAGGATGCAGCTCTCTTGCCTGCAGCCCTGTGAGCTGGCAGGGTCAGCACAGCCGGCAGAGGATACAGGTGTTCATCATCGGGTCCGGGGTAAGGAGACATGGCATTAATCAGAGGTCCACTGGGTGGCAAGCATGGGGCAGTGGGTACATGAGATGGGGAAATGACTGTGAGCCCCGGAGAGAGGACATTTGCCCATCATGGGTGTGAGAGCAGTCCCAGCTCCTCTGCTTTGCTCTATGACATACATGAAGGAGGATGGGGACACCCCTGGGGCACACACCAACTATCACAAGAAGGCTCCGCGGAGACCCACAATCCCTTCAGAGAGGAGAAATGCAGAGGATGAGTGTTGGTGCTGAGAACTTCAGCTATCATTCGCTAACCTCTGCTCCTTTTGGGGACCCACCTCAAGCACACCAAAAGCAAGTGCCCCCTCAGCCCTTGGCACAGCCCTTGCATGCACACGTGCTGGATGCAAGAAAGAGGAGCTGGCTGCCAGCTGCATCCATGCTGGATGCCCCTGCTCACAGCAGTGCCATTGCAGCCCAACTGACAGCCCCTGAAGGGAATATGCAAGGAAACTGTTGGACCAAAGAGATTTTGAAAAGTTTGACCGGGTGAACTTCCTTGGAAAGCAACTCTTTGCAGGCTTCCACCCCAGAGCATTTCTCAGAGACCCTTCTGCAGCCCACGCAGTTTGTTCCAGCCTGAAAGGGTCCACTTGAGCATCCCAGAAAGGCCACAGCGTTCCCAGCAGCCTGAACTACATGTCCTGCATGTGTCATGCTGATGATTTGCAGCTTTGGCACTTGGAAAGGACTTCAGGACCACTTCAAAACTCCAGCCTGCGCAGGCTGTGGTGCAGCACAGCTCTGAGCCAAAAGGCTACCAGAGTCTAGGGGCTCAGCACGGACTCTCTTGACAGCTAGAAAGGCTGCAGTACAGGGAGGACGCATTCCAGAGCCTTTGCATTAAACAAGCACCCAGCTTGGGTGGGGACCATGTCACCATCAGCCACCAGGAGCAAGACAATGCTTCCAGTCTTTGTAAATTTATACCACACTCAACTCTTGGGTTCAAAGCGAACACTAGTACAAGCTGGTTCATCTGGCCAGTCCCCTCCCAGATCCCAGAGGATGCCAGATGGGCACCGTGTGTTTGGCCTAGCAAAACCCAACAGCTTTTTGTGGCTGCTCACCATGATTTCTTCATGGTGACATTGGTCCTCAGATACATCCCTTGAGATGTCCCCAGCCAGAGAGGAGTTAGGAGGGGATGCTATCTTGCCTTCCCCATGTAAGGAGATCCCACTGCCTCCTAATGTCACAGGTGGTTTGCTAAGGACAGCCAGCAACAGGGCATATATTAATAATCAACAATCCCATGGTGCACTGGGGTTCTCCCAGACACATTGCTGTGCTTATTGAGCACACCAAACTCACCCCCAAGCTCTTTCTGTCATCCTTCCAACTGGCCTAAGTTTAGTGCCCTTCTGAAACAAGTTGTTCCTGGGTCCCTGATTGGACTTGACCCTGCCCTTGCCTGGCAGTCTCCTTCTCTCTCCGGAGACAATGTAAGACTCTTTAGATTCCCAATCCTAAGCCTGTGGGACCTGTCCCATCAACCTATGAGACTGGACCAGACAAGGTCTCTGCATAGCACCAGCCAGCACAGGGGTATCCAGCCTGGACAAGTAGAGACCTACTCAGCTGCCTATGGGGTTATCACTCCCAAGGCTCAGAGCAAAGAGGGAGCTGCCCAGCTCTCAGCATTTCTAATCTGCCAGAGCTTCTGGCCTCCATCCACTATAGGCTGTGCAGACTCAGCTCCAAGAAGCTCCATTTTGCAGCTGACTCAGAGCAGCTCAGTGGCTCTGCGACCCTTTGGGGACACATTGGGACTGTGCTTGCCTTGGAGGTGTCCTGGGCTGAACATCACAAGGCCGAGTCCAGTCCCAGCCCTGTGGCTAACAGGGAAGAGTAACGTCACTGCTACAGGTCTGATAAGAGGAGAAAACCCAAACAGTCTTCTCACTATCAGGCAGAAAACCCAGTGTTGTCCCGTGCAAAACTGACCCTAAATGCTTCTAACTCATGGCCAAGGACTTGCCTTTTGCACACAGAGGTGGCAGGTGCATGAAGGGGAGAATGGTGCATTGCTTGGATAAAGCTATCACTGCCAGGGAGGGAGGAAGAAAGCAAAGCACCACTGCCCCTCACTTCCCCCCAGCCCTTCCAAAATAAACAGGCCTCGGAAATAATAGTCAATGTGAAACGAATTTAAAAGGCTTCTGTGTGTGTGAGCGTGTATGTGTGTGCGAGTCCTGCCAGGTTAATACTGCTGCCTATTCGCCTGACAGCTCCAAGATTGATTACCCGCCTCAGCGCTCTTTATAACTTGATCAGTTGAATTAATTTCTGGCTGCGGGCCCATCTGATGCCAGGCATCACAAATTTAATTTGGAGGTGTACGGGATCTTTTATTCCTCCCTCCCTCCACCCCCCCCATCCCTATCCCTGTCCCTTTCTTCTCAGCTCACTAGCACGCGTGATGCTTCTGCTGCCATAGGGATGACCTGGGCTGTCAACACTTTCTCAGGGCTGCAGGAAACAATGTCAGGTAAACCCATGCTACCCAGAGGGGGAAGAAAAAGCAGGGGGAAGGGGGAAAAAATTGAAAAAAAAAGAAAAAAAAAGGAAACAAACCCCCACCAAACAGGCCAAAGTAGACACTAAGTAAGACATATTAATGTACTAAAGACTTAATGAAGTTTAGGGGGGGGGGTGGGTATGGAGGGGAAAGTGCTTACTTTATTAGTTTATAGCCGATTAATGGGAACGGTCATTACAATGATGGAGATGGATTGCTCCCATCAAAGACAACAACCAGCCTCTTTCAGAAGATAGAGGGCTGCTGGTGTTAGCACCTCGCTGCTTTGCCAGGGTTTGGGAAGTGGCGTGCTGGAGAAGGAGGGGAGATGGCCTTAGGCTGGGCAGGGGGCCATGAAGATGCCGGAGCGGCGGTGAGTTGGAATATGCCATCAGCTGGAGACTGAATGAAGGAGGGTTCAGGTGGTGGGACTGAGAGGTCGGTGCTTTGGAGGAGGAATGTTGCAGAGGAGAGGGAAGAAAAGGGAGAAAGCGAGAAGGCAAAGAAGATCCCATGCCAGCAGGTGACCTGGAGGGTCTTTCAGGGCCCCAAAGGTGTGTTCAGCTTCCAGCTCCAGAGGGACAGCATCTCAGATGCATTAGTACCCAACTCCCAGACAAGGGCAAAGGATGGGATGGCCAGGAGCTCAACTCCATGGCTAGTAAGCAGCTTTCAGCCCCTGCCTCTCCTGAGACCCCTAAGTGGGGTCTGCAGGACCAGGCCCTGGCCATGATGTGAAAGCCACTTTGGTTCACTCCAGATCACAGTTAACTACCTGCTCAAAGCCCACGTGGCCCGTAGTGGTGACCTAGAGGTCCCCTGACACTTCATGATAATCAGAATTATCCAATAACTCTCCAGCTGCTAACTGGCAGTTCCCTGGAGCAGGGTAGTAATTCTCAGCCCCATGAGCCACACAACAGGGGCCATTTACTATGGCCAGGGGAATAAATGCAGCAGGGAAACACATTTACATCTGTTCGACAGCCTTTGATTCCTCCTGTATGGTGTTTGCAGCCCCTTTCATTCACAACACATCAAAATTTACACCAACCATGGAGGGTAGTTTACTTTTTTGCCTTTAATGTCCAGAATATTCACACTGAAAACAGGAGCTGGGAGACAGGAAGAAACATCTTAGACATCAGTGCAAACTTTTCTGTTTGTCTAGAAAGCTAAGGTCTGTTGAGCTTCACATATTGGGGAAAGGGACAGAGGGAGACATATCTCTTGTCCTTTTCTTGGATGCCAGGGTCCCAAGGCACAGCCTTCTGACTTATCTGCTCAGACATCCAGTGGCAGAGGCGGAAGTCCATCTGCCAAATCCTTGAAAGAAGCAAATGTGCACCCAAAGCACCTGCTTTCCTCACATAGCCTCACCAGTGGCTGTTTCAGCTGATATTATACTCAAGCTCTGACCCAGCCTGGGGCACTAGCCATCCCTTTGCCCACTCCCCATAACTCTGCTCTCACAGACAGTGGCCTTCCTCTGTGGGGTTAGGACAAGTCCGTTGGTGGTTTATAGGCTCACACAGCAGTAAAAGATTGGCTTTCCCCTGCAAGCTTACTGTACCATTAACCCTCAGGAGCATTGCAAGAGCCTGATGGAGCAGAGTGAAGCCATGGGGTTTCCACCCCTCCAGGTCCTCTCCAACCTAGCAGCTCTCCATCTGTGTGCATTTTCCCATCTGATTGCTAGACAAGCCCAAGATGACTTGATCTCGGGAGCTTGGTGGAACAAGCCTAGCTTGCAATTTGGTGTTGTGAAGGGTTTGGGATAACACAGCAGTTTGGGATCATTTGTCATCCCCACCAGTGATCAGGCTTAGCGACGAGGAAAGAGCTCACAGGCGCCCACTGGCATCAAGCAGTGCTGCCGCTCTCCAGCATCCACTCGGACTCGCAGCCTTTCATCATTCCCGAGTGACAAATAACCACCCTAATGAATGGAGGGAAATTGGATTAGTGCTGAACACCCATGTGCTTAAACTGTGCCTGATTAAACCCCCATCTGTGCAGGGAAAGGCCAAACCTTGCTGCTGCTCAAAAGCCAGGGAGCTGGCAGCATTTGTGCATGGCCTCATCTGCAGCCTGTTTGGACATTTCAGGTGTTCATGAGCATTTTCTACCTCTATGTTCGGCAAACTACCCCTTGAAGGCAGAGCTGGAAAGTTGGGGATTGGTTTTCTTCAGCCTGATGACCTGTTCCCAATGGTGCTTTTGCAGCCAGAAGAAGAAAGTTGTACAAGACTTTGAATCATCTCTGGGCTTGCTATCAGGTCCCTGCCACAGCTTGGAAAAATCAGTCTCATCCTCTGTGCCTCAGTTTCCCCTGATCATTCCAACCAATTCGTTCCCTCATATCATTCTAACAGATACAACCAACAGTTCCTTACATGCAGAAACTTCTCTAAAGCAGAGACTGTCTCCCACTAGGAATTTGCCCCAGGATCTGGCCTGTGCAGAACCCACCTCTGCCTTTCTTGATGGCTTTTCACAGACCCCTTAGAAACAGCCTGGGGACACCAGTGGAGCTGACAGTTCATCAGACATGGGTGCCAGAACATGGAGTGAGAAACCTGTCAGGACCAAAGCTGCCACTAGAGAATTCAAGGCTAGGAGAGATGCCAGGGTCCTCTGAGTTTGCCTCTGAAATTACCCAGGCCAGGTCTTGTCAGCCTGCCTCCAAACATCAACAGCTGTAACTTGGGTTTGCTTAAAACATCTCTATGACAAAAATACATGGAAAAGTATCCCAGTTTGCTCTGTAGACAACAAGAATAGCCACTTGTGACCTTGATGGATGGGCTTATTTCAGCCCATGTCACTGTGAAAACAAAAAAGATGTTATTTTTAGGTGTTTTTCTCTTGGTTTGAATTCAGGTCCAGATTCACATTTTCCCTTTCTCAGTTTCATGAACCAGTCCTTCAGCACTTGGTGATTTCTCCTTATAAAGTCACCAGGGGCCCTCATGCTCATTTTGATTAATCCACTATACCATACAACGCATTTCCTTTGGGCCTGAAATCCCACTGTGGCTCTACTTTGTGCCAGCTCCAGTGGCACATCCATCCTCCCATCCAGGAGATGGCACTGACTCACTGACCCTTCATCCCAGGAAGCTTATAGCCCTTGGATGGCCTCCCCTTGCTGCTGACCCTGAGGACAACAGTGAGACCTGATGCCAGGCTCCTGCCCACTCACAGTTCTGGTTGCTTGGGACCTTTTTTGGGAAGGAACAGCTACTGCAGCCCATCTCATAGGTAAACACAAAATCTTAGTGCTATCCAAAAGACATGTTCCAGTAAGTCCTTTCTGCTCCCCTCCTCAGGCACAGGATCTTCAAACCATAAATATAACCCTCTCCAAGGACTGCACCATGAAAACCCCAACTCAGCCTGTCCGCAAACACCCTGAACAAGCTTTAACCCCCAGCTCTGTCAGCAAGTGTCGTGGGGAGCCCTTGCTAATGCACCCAGCAGGGAAGAGCTGAAGGTGCCAGCAGCTCTTCAACTATAATGAAAGTCTCAGGTATCCCAGCCCAACCAAATCACCTCCTACAGATGCAGCACGGCACTGGAGTAGCAATAAAAGTGTCAGGGATGTCTCCTTGTGCATCACCAGACTGCAGCATTTCAGGAGCGGCCTGCACAGAGGTTAATTATTGCTTCTCTCTCTTCCCCTCTCGCTCTCAGTTTAAGATGGATCTGACTGTCAGGAGGGGTGACAGATGAAGACAAAGCACAGGTACAGCTCCCATGAACTCTGCACCCGCCTGTATCATCCTAGAGCAGCTGGGAGCGTGTTGAGTGGAGCTGGAGGGAGGCAGAGGAGGGGGGAGTTGAAAAGAGCAACCCTACCAGTGCTGGAACAGATCTGCTGCAAAGGACATGGGTTGCTGGACTGGAAGAAGAAAAATTACAGCTCCTTTTGCCCCACTCTTATAGAAGGATGTTTTTTTCCCCTCCTTTCCTCCTCATGCAGCTTCAGGACTTTATATTATTGGCAGAGACCTTTCCCCAGATATCAAGGAAAGCATGAGAAAGATCACATGGTCAAGATACCTTCTGCTCCATGGAGCTCCCATCACTACAAGCACAAACACATATTTGAGCATCTCTTCCTTCAAGAAAATCTGGAATCAACGTCCCAGCTCTGTCACCATCACAGGTCTTTGAAGTTCCAGTCTATAAAGCAGCCTCTGACCAGAACAACACTCAAGTCTTTTGGGTTGAAGAAGGTTTGGAGGCACTGTTGTGAGCTGTCCCCAAGAGACAAATAGCTCTGAGCATCCCAACTCCATGTGCAGTGACAGGTAACTTGTTTTGTACTTTCCTCCCTGGCCAGTGGCTTTAGCTGTACTATAATCATTGCCATTAAAGCCTTGCTTTGTTTGCTGGAGGTGGAAGAAATGACCATGATCTTTCTCACTGTTTTGCAGGACACATCCCCATCTCCAGAGAAGCTTCCAGGTTTTCTGGCCTATTTTGACCACCTTTGTCTTCCCTGTTACCAGACCCACTGCCCAGGAGGCACCTAGGTCCTCTGTCTCCAGCAGGGATAGGACACAGCTGCCCTCAAAGTAGCTTCTCTCCTTTTTTGACCCAGATGGGGAAAATCAGTTCCTATCCAGTAGACAGGAAAACATCAGACTCTCCCAGGAAATGCCAGCTGGTTTGCCTCCCTGGCAGTTTTTTAGCAGGTAGCCGATGCTGTGACAAGGGAACACGTGCTCCACCATTGCTGATTTTCCCTGCTTCTCCCACATAGGAATTCCCCTGTCATCAGCCTTTTCAGATTCAGGAAGGTTTGGAGGGGCTCATCAGCAAAATAGGTTTCTGCTCCTTCCCCTGGTGCTCTCCACAATCCAACTTAGTTCTCACCAATGTAGAGGAGCTGCCAAAGAAGTGCTCAGCATTTTGGTACAGGGCAGCAGTTCTAGGCTGGGAATCCCAAGCCTGGGAGATGCACTGGTCCCTTGAGGCAGAGCAGCACCCAGGTCTTCTGTCTCCTGCTCTCTCCTTGTTCATGAGCACAGACACTGCAGCAGGTTCAGAAGGATAGAGCACCCAGAATGGGAAATCACCCCCAGTCCCAAAAGTGCTTGGATTTTATCACATGCCATTAGCTGAGGGATGAGAAATGCCACCATTGGCAGCTTTTACCTCCATGGAAAGATTTTCACAGATGACCCCAATGTGAAGGTTTGCTTCAAGCCATTCCCAAATGGTGCCTTTCCTTTCCAGGCTTTCCAGCCGTTTCAGCCTCATTTGATGCCATTTAGCTGCAGTTGCTGAAGGAAACATCAAATTAAACCAAAGGGGAGCACTTCAGCTGGACAACTTTGAAGTAGGAGGTTTTGATAAAAGCCTGTATTTCCTCCCTCTCTTGATCTTTTTTTTTTTCTTCCCTCTCTCCAAATCGTGAGCTTTGGCATGGCTACTCCCACATGGCCAAGTGAAAGACTGAGAGTCCCCCCAGGAGCATCTCTCCTCACTGAGCTGAACAACCTCTCCCACAGAATGATGGGCTTGGCACCAGCAGCTAAAACAAAGTTTAATTCCTTCACATCACCCAGCAGATTTAAAACAAACCCACTTCTCTCCATGCATTCCCTGAATAAGCCAGCTCCCTGCTACTGGGATGCTGCAGAGCCCAGAAGATGATTCCAAGGACTCAAGTTAATGGTGGAAAGAAGCAGCACCTTTATCTCAACTCACTGCCAGCCTGCCCCATGGCTTATGCTCTGAGGTTGCAACATTGCAAGCAGGGTAAAAATGGCCTTTTCAGAGCCAGAAGTGTTCTGCCTCATTTATACCACGGGGATAAATAAGAAGATGCTTTAAAGCTGCCATTTAGTTACCCTCTGCCTTCTGCACAGGAAGACTTCAGGAGGTTCCCATCTCCCCAGCTGCTTTCCCAAGCCCTTTCAAACTCCAGCATTCATCCCTGGGCAGGCTTGGCCATCAGCACGCCAAGCAAGCCAGGGCTCTACCCAGTCCCTGGCAAGACCCCAGTGCTGTCCTTGGATGGAGGCTCACCTCCCACCTCCTCCTGGTGGGCAGTGGGAGCAGCACGTGTGCCTGCCGGGAAGGCTGAAGAGTTCAGAGCACATCCCTGCCCATGCAACAGCTAAACAAGCTGAGACAATTAAATGTGTCATTTGATGTCTGCCTGGCAGAGCTGGAGAGTCTCTCTCTCTTCTAATAAAAGGCCTTTTTCTCAAAGTCGCTCAGGCTGCAATGAGGGCTGCAGTTTGTGAAGTGCAAGAGCCCTTCACATTTAATTAAACAACCCATCCGAGCCTGCCTCATATCAGCAGAGCTCACTGCGCTGCCAGAGGTGCCCTGGCACCTTGCTGACACCGCAGCTCTCACTGGGTGAAGCACCCTAGCCTGGGCTGCTTGGACATACCCTATCTCTTCAGTCTGCAACCCCAGCACAGGTAGAATCAAACCCTGCCCTGCCTGGACTGCACAATGCCACTCCAAACTGGGCTGCTATGTTCTCAGATCAGCTTCGACTCTGCAGAGCTTCTATCCCCTACTATGTGAACCCTTCTCTCCAGGTGAGTTGAGACCCAGCACCTTATTAACTGCATACTGCAGAAATAAAGTTCCTCTGGAGATCTCCAGGGAACAAGACAGACAGGGACAGAGGACCTCCCCAGTGGGTCCAGCCCCATAGTGGACCATACCACTTCTCCACATCTCTGACCTGCAGCTACAGAGGCCACTGCATAGCCAGGACACCACAGTCATGGCCTCTCCAAGCCTTGCACTTCTGTCTGTTGCCATCTCTGGTCCTCATCAGCCTGAGGAAGGGAAATGGCCTGCTCTTGGCCCAGGGCTGATAAGGGAGATGGATAAGGGTGGGGGCAGTGAGGCCAGCTTTTGGGTAGCTTGGCTGGCTTTTTCAGAGACCACTTGCTCTGCCAAGACCTGCAGCTTAACCCTTCCTTCCCCAAGGTCAAGGCAAGCTGGTGGTAGGAAAGAGATGGAATTTGGGATGACTCCTGAGGATCCCATCCTGATGCACTCAGTCCTTTCAGCCCTCTCCCTATGTTTAAAGTAGCCTCTGTTGAGCTGCAATGAGCAGCACTCCTTTCTGGCTTCTTCATCCTTGAGCATACTCCTCAGGCAGCATACTCCCTCCAAAAATGCTTGTGGGGAATCAAGGGGAGGGGGAACCACCACTCCCTACCCTGCAACCACAGAAGCCCAGAGGCTGATAGTTTGTTATCTACAGACATGGGGGCTTCAGTGCACTGGCTGCAGCTGTACTTGCAGGATATGCCAGACCTCCCAAGACCCTCTTGGTGCCATTGACCCCAGCCAAGATGGCATAACAGTATTTTGGAGGGGTTTTTTGTTTGCTTGGTTTTCTCCTCCCTACCTGAGCTCTGCTGGCAGGGAGGACTGCTTCCAGCAGATGTCCTGGAGAGATGCCAAACAGCCACCCCAGCCCTCTACCACATAGAGCAACACGGGCTGCAAAGCAGGGAAGCTGGAAACAGGAGATGCAAGTCTCCCATTGCTTCTGTCTCTCCTCCAAGCTGTGGCTGAGGGAAGGAGGTTAATAAAGCAGAGAGCTCAGGCTGTGCTTTGGCTGTTGACATCCAGCCAGGTGAATTTTTGGGGTTGTCACTAGTAACCCAAAGTTATAGTCCCTATGCTCCTCCACTGTGTTCCCAAACTGGCTGAGCCCAGCGAGGCTGCTGATGGGTTCAAGCAGTCCCCAACCCACTAGGGCTCAGGGGCTGCTCTGTAGAGAGAGCCCATCACTCACACTTTTAGGCCTGCCAAAACAAAGGCACAGTAATTGCAAGTCAGATACCTCCCCACACACACTTCCGAAATAGTGTGCTCCATCAGGGACCAGGCACAGGAGATCCATTTCTGCCTGCCTCCAGCTGTTACAGAGCAAAGAAGTGACAGAGAGCAGCTCTGGGGCAGAAAGACCAGCACTCTGATAAGGCAGGTCCCTGCTGAGCACCTCCTTGCTTCCAGATAACCCAAGCCAGGCGCTCTCCAAAGAGTACCTGTGCTCTCTGCAGTTTGTGCCCCAGCATGGGTTATTTGCCTGCTTCAGCTCATTCGCCACTCTCCATGCACTGAGACCCCAGCCCCACACAGAAAGGAAAGCCCAGCCAAAGGAGAGCAGTGCTGGGCATGGGGAACAGATGAAAAAAAATCAGATGAGCATGTGAGCTAAGATAAAACTGGGACAATCTCCGTGCCATTCCCACATACCTAGGTCTTACCACTAGCTGATCGCAGAAGTAATTCAAAAAGCCACCTTTATTGTAAGGACATTCTACTCCATGTGAAGAGCTGTGAGGCCTCTACAGCCCTCCTTTGGCTTGTGCCACTTCTGATGGCCTTGCACAGGTATCTAGCTGCACCTTAAGGGGGCAGGCAAGACATCACGTTGCTTCACTGTGTCCAGCTTCAACATCCTACTCACAGCATAGGTAGTGGACACCCATAAAGTCCTGTCAGCAGACCGTGGGATTTTAAAGCCAGAGGTAGCAGAGCTTTCAGTAAACACAGTATCAAGTTAAAGCCTTTCACAGGCTCCACCAAGCACCAGTGCTGGCAGAAATCAGTGTTACTCAGCATCAATCCCAGCATGAACCCTCTGCTGTCAACACCAGCTAAAGAGCCCACAAAAGCTAACCCGTGCACAGCCCTGCCAGCACTTCAGCCAAGCTGGAGGATGAAGGCTGCCTGTGCGCGCTTTATCTGGCTGGAAAGCCCTCCTTAAGATAGGAGGCTGTTCGCTCAGCTGGAAGGAGCTGCAGGTGCCCTGGAGTTCCTGGTTTATCCTCTGGCTGTCATTTGGCTTGACTGGGACATAGCCCCACCATGTCCCACAGTCTTGATGGGGAAAGGACTCTGTCACCTAATACAGCACAAGCAAAGCTTGCATCCAGGAAACTGCCTCTCCTTGAACCCATTTCCCAAAGACAGAGCAAAAAGCAATCATACAAGTCCCATTTCCTTGGGAAAACAGCATGGGCAGTCTCTGCACCACTTCTCACCTCTCTTTCATCTGCTGTGCTGGTCTCTGCGAGAGTGGGTGCTGGGGTTTGCAACCCTTCCCGAACAGAAAGCTGCAGGACAGCTGCTAGGATGGAAGAGCAAGAAGAGGAAGCAAAAAAGCTGCATCCCTTGCAGAAGCATCAGCATTCAAGCACGCAGGGAAGCCCACAGCAGAAATAGCGAGAAAGCAGTGCTTGGCTTCTTCTAGGTGAAGAATGTGGGACGCTGCCACCTCCTTCACCCCTCATCTGTGTTACTTCCAGAGGTAGCTAGACCAGCTACCTCATACCCACCTCTATCCCTCAGCTGAGTTACCTCCTTACAGAGCTCCTGCTTTCCACCAGTCCTTGGTCAGATCCACGGCTTGAAGGGACAACCATGCACACATACACACTTGCTGCATTACCAGCCACCAGCTTTTACCCCTTATACTTTGCAGCACTTCAACTTGCACAGCCTTGCTATCCCCAGGAGAGTCCTGCCCACTCTGGTTGCTTTTAAAGGCAGTCTCAGGGCAGCAAGGGTGGAGCAGGGCAGGGCTGCCCAGGTGGAGCTCGGTGAGGAAGGGGTGTGGGGAGAAAGCCTTGGATGAGAGGGGCTAAAAGCAAGGCTTTAATCTGTCCTTGCAAGCGTGATGCAAAGCCAGGGCAGAGTTCTGTCAAAGCTGAGGGAGGTGTAGCAGGCAGGGTGCAAGCAGCAGGAAGCAATTCACACATTACCCCTGTCCATGGCATAATCCCTTTTCCCCTGCCCCGGTCTGGCTCACATCACCGTGCCCCGCCCAGGGTCTCTGCAGTCCCATCTCGGAGAGTATGTGTCAAAGCAAAGTTGGCTCTATGTGTCCCTGCAGCCAGCTCAGCCAGCCTCTCCCCACAGCTAGCACCTCGCTGCTTGCTGTGACTGATACAGGGAACCCGGTGCTTTTATTAAACTCTTTGCTTCCTGTTTTAAGCTTAATAATAAATTGCATGTCACATTATGGCTGTGTTTATTAAAACCCATTGGCGTTGGCTGTGCTCTGCAATAGCATTTGAATTATTGAAAGCAACCCCCCATAGAGACCTATTTGCTGGAAATGCAGGAGGATTTATTTCCATTTTGTTTATCTGATGGTGTAAGTGCTGGGTGGAGGCAGGGAAGTGGTCTTCCTCTTTTTATTTTCTCCCTGAGCTAGCATAGTGTGGCAAAGAGGTGACATTCAGAAGGCACAAGGGAAAATGCCATACACACCTCCAGGGACGGGGACAGAAGTCCTGGGTATAGCTGGCTGCACTGCCCTGTTCATCTGCCTGGCTTTGGTTGAATTCCCCATATCTGGTTGATCTGTGCCTCAGTTTACCCATTAGCAGAGCAAGGTTAGTGCTGCAAGTTTCCATCCAGGCATGAACAACATTCAGCTCAGGCTGGCCAAGACCCCTGCCACAAGCCATTGGTCTCCTGTAGGAAATACTCATGGCATGGGGGTCCAGCAGGGTGGCCACAAGGGGTTTTGGCACTTTTTCAGATCCTGGTTTAAAGCACAGACCAAAGGACAAAAGCTGAACACCTCCAAGCTCTGCTCCATTCCAGCTGTGCCTGGTGCAGACAACCACAGCTGGTGTTATGAGGGTGCTCTGGCTCCTGTGATCATCTCAAGGGACAAATAAGCATCCATGTCCCTTGGGATGGCATTACCCCTCCCAGCAAAGCAAAGCTGCTGCCAGGGGCAGTGGGAGGGCATGGAGCAAGCAGGGGTGGATTTGGCTAGTCGGGGTGCTTCAGGGGTGCCCAAGGCCCCGTTTGCCTTCGCTGCACCCAACACGGTGGCTTTGCCAGGAGATGGCACTGTTTAGCGGCTAATCGAACGGGTGGCCCAAATCGGCTTCTGGGTGGAGGAGCAGATGTGCTTCCCGCCTGGGCCAAGGCTGGGAGCAGGTCTCGGCATCCCCCAGGGCAGGGAAAGATGTGGAATAGTGTATTTTCGCTACTGGATCGTATGTGCCTGCTAAACCTAGTGGGGTTTGCCTGCAGACCATAAACCCCGTGGCTTGGAAGCTGCCTGGAGTGACTGCTTCCAGGGGAGCTATGGCAGCACTGGGGGACACAAGGATGAGGGGGATGTTGGGGGCATCAGGTCAGCTGTTAGGGAAGCATGGCACCCTGGTTTCATCTCTGGGTTGTCTGCTGATCACCTCAGTGGCCTCCTGGCCCATGGTGGTCCTTAGAGTGCTCTAGGGACCTGCATGGTATTCCCATAATGAAGGCTGGAGCAGGGCAAGACCCAGGGTCCTGCCAGTAGCATGGAGCAGGGGCTGGGCATGACACAAACCACAGGTTTGGGGCAGAAAGCAGTTGCTTTGGGGACTGGGGGGTCTCTTTCACTTCAGTTTCCTCCTTAGCACCCAGTGCGGCAAGTATGCAATGGAGGTGGCTGGAACACTTAATGGTAAGAGGGCAGTGCCATTCCTGTGTATCTCTCTCCAGGGACTGGAGTCTTGTGGGTTTTTAAACATGTCGTTTTGACTCCTTTACCATGTGTCTTCCGGGTCTTTTGAGTGCCAGGAGGATGAACTCCTCTTTCTTTGTCCCCAGCCTTGGGGTGACCTCCGGTGCCCAGAGAGTTACCCTGCTCCCTCCAGGGAGCCAGGAGGTTCTGGGTCCAGTTTGTGCCCAGGGCTGGTGGCCACATCAGTGCTTCCTGGTCCGTTTGACTCCATCACTGACATCAGCCTAATATTTGGGCCAAGTTTCTGCTCTGAGTGCAGGCAGCTGGACTGGCAGGAGCTACTCAGTCCCCTCCAGTCCTATTGCCCCTGGAAAGCAACTGCCCCAAAACTTGGCCAGCAAAGGGATCTAGTGCTGCATGCCACTGAGACACACTCCTGCAGAGCCTGAGAGCTTCCCTCCTTGGGGCAGGGACTGCAGAAAGCATCTGAGAAGTTAAGGGCAGAGCTGATCAAGCGTTTTTAGAGCCAACAAATAATCTCAGTTAAACTCTGTGGCAGTGACTGATTCCAGCCATGCAGTGATATTAGCTGCTTTAATTTTTAAGTGGCTGGAAATGGCAAGATTGGGATCCAGGGCAGGGGGACACCAGCCCCCTCCATGGCCTTGGAGCTACTCTGCTGTCCCTCATATTGAGGGGCACAGAGCCCCAACACTGGCCAAATGGCCAGCCTGCAACTGAGATAGCCCTCTCCTGCACTGACTTCTAGAGGAGTTTCCCAGAGAGACAGCCGCCAGTTTATTTTTGGCCAAAGGCTCTTACTGAAGCTCTCCCCACTCAGCCACCTGGTCCTCAATGCCCTCTCTTCAGGGCAGCAGCTGACAGCATTCCCTGCCTGGTACCCACGGGGTACCACAGGTAGCATGAGTGCAGCTGAGTGGGGCAAGGACCAAGACCAAAATGCAGACTCCCACCCATGCCCAGAAAAGGGCACTAATCTGCAGAGCACACAGAGAGCCAGAGACAGGGATCTGACCTCCTCTAGCCAGCCTAGCCCAGCTCTGTACCTATGCCCAGCAAAACCTGGACTTGTGCCGACACAGGCAAGGTGGGCAGAGGGAACATAGCCCTGGGGAGGGTTGGTATGGCAGCAGCCCTGGCCAGGGGCCAGCTCTATGTACCAGCAGGGAGCCTACTGAGCAGCTCCTGCTGAAGCTCCAGGATGCTCTCGGGTTTCCCCACAACAGCCTCTGTTTGAGCGTGGCCCAGTTCCACCAGCCAATTTGTGAGTGAAATGAGAAGGGAATCAGGATGGGTGAAAACACTCTGGCTACTCAAAAAGCAGGTTTTGCACTCAAAAAAAGCAAAATAAAAGCCAAGAGCACTTTTATGTCCCTGATCCCTCCTGCACGCTCTCCAACTCTGATGTAGCAGTCCCAGGAAGATAATATTATGATATTAGAGGAAGGAGAAATTGAGGCACACACAGCTTTTCCCGGTCAGGCTGCTGTGCAGAGGCCTGGTCTAGCCTAGTCTCACTGTCCACAGGCATTTTGCTCCACTGCCAACTCCAGACAAATCCATTTTATTTGCTTGTTTGATGTAATTGCATCATCTGAGTCAGCTCTGAGGGGAAGGGAAGGGAAGGGAAGGGAAGGGGAGGGGAGGGAAGGGAAG
>VWZX01005818.1:2404395-2423050 GCA_013399015.1 Galbula dea
AAGGGAAGGGAGCAGTGTGGTGCCTAAGCTGGGGACTGGCCAACTCCTTCCTCCCAGATTCTGACTCACTGCTGCAGCTCCAGACGTCTCTGGAACTGGCACCAAGCAACCAGGAGCAGTTTGGTCCATGGGGAGGTTTTGAGTCCCAGAAGTACTATGAAAACTTCTGGTTTTGGGGGGTAAAGCACCCATACAGTGTGACCTCAGCCCCAGGATGTTCATGAGAACTGGTCCTGCCAGTCCTCCAGGCATGGAGCAGCACAGTGCAGCAAATGGGCTTTCTTCTCATACTTCCCCAAAATGACACTTTGCTCTAAATCACCACCTCTTGTAGGTAGGTGGTTTTGTTTTAGGTGTTGGGGGTTTGTTTGTTTGTTTGTTTTTTAATGGATAATTTCCACTGGCTGCTCTGCTGGCAGAGCTTCGTTCATTTGGGTGGAGACCTCAGTGTCACAGGACACAGGACCCTGAGATGAAGATGGACAGAGGTGGGATGGGACATGGACTGATGAGGGTGCAATGAACCAGCTTGATACGTCCCCATTGCACAGGGGATGCTCTGCTGAGGATCCCTACCCCCATGCAGTGTAAGAGAGTCCTGCCCCTCTCACCAGAGGTAGACCAGGGCCAGCTGTGAGCACAGAATGGGCAGAAGGGCTCCTCGACCCAAGCACACCCACAATGGACAAGGTAACCTCTGCAGCGTTTGCACTCTCCCTCACCCCTGAATAATCCTTGTGGATGCAGGACAGTCAACTGGTATGTGTCAGCTTTTACCTTCATGTATATTTTAAGCAATATTAACTGAAATGGCAAAGTAGAGAGCTATGTGGGAGGGAAAGCACAAAGTTGGTTGAAAAAGGCCAACATGTTTCTGACCATATGGGTGGTTGGGCCAGAGAAACGGCAGCACTGAAAACTGCAAGTGTCTGTTTTCCTCAAATTACTACTTTCTGGTTAAAAACAAAATGGAAGAGGAGGATGTTTTGGCAGCAGGTTCCCTGGGACCTGAGAAGAAGCCTGGCTGTCCCTGTGTTTTGGGGGATGCAGAGCAACTCCAGAGGTCTCACACTGGGTGTCACAGCTAGGTCCCAGCCCCACTCAAGCTTCCCTAAAATGCTTTGCACAGGGCAGCCACATCTCTGCCCTGGCCTCCTTCTCCTAGTGGGGATGCCTTTACTCCAAACACCAAGTCCCCATCACACGTGGTGTGGCTCTCCCCAAAGTGTCCCACCTGTCACTTCATCCCCACATCAGGTGGAGCTGCCCCTGGCCCAAACTTCCAGCAGCAACCAGCAAGCATCCTCTCCCTGAGCACTCCAGCAAAGGGATCTGTCACTCTGTCTTCCACACCGGAAAAGAAGCCACTGTGCCAGGACTGTTAAGAGAAGGACTTTTGGTCTGGGGAGTGCTTGCTTCAGAAATGTCTCTGATCCCCGGGAATGGCCACCATAGGCAAGGTGATCTCTGCAGCCAGACATCCCATCTCTGGGCTAGTAATAGTCCTCCTCACTCTCACCGTAGTCCTCAGGCATCGTGCGGGGCTTCAGCAGGGAAAAGTCGGTCAGGTTGAGCTGGTCTGAAATGGTAACATTTGAACTGAGACATTGCCCCCCCNAGCTTGCTGGGGCATCCCCAGCACAGCCCTGTGCTCCAGCAGCTCCCACCATACCAGTGCACCCTGCCCAAACATTCCCTCCTTTGCCCTCATGAGAGCATGGGGACAAGGATGTGGTGCTCACCTGGTGTGAAGACAGTCAGACTGGCTAACGCCACCACCTCCCCAACCCTATTCCTGGCAAAGCAGCTGTAGGTGCCTTCATCTGTCACACGCACGCCCTGGATCTGGAGCCAGCCTGTCACTTCGTATTTCTGGGGGCCACCTCTGAACTGCAAGAGTGGGGATTTTGGTTAGCACTGGGGTCAGGAAAGCCCTGTGGAGGCTGGAATGTATGAGAAGGGGGACACAAGCCCAGGAAAACACTTTGCTCCTGCACTAAGTACCACTCTAGGGACAGGCATAGAGCCCATTGATGCAGGTTCCCCGTTTTTCCCACTACTCAGGGGGGTGTGGGTAATAAGCGTCTTTTTGCCCTCAGGAGGGCCTGGGAGCCCTGCTTCAGGCAGGACTCTGCAGACGTGCCCAGACTCCTGGCTGTGACCCCAGTACCACTATGGTCCCCAAACATCATTAGGATGTTGGCATTGGTAGTCTGCACAGTGGCAGAAACAAGAGGGCATCTGTGCCATGGCACAACCAGCCCAGGACGGTTCACAGGAGCCCCACATCCCCTGTTTTAGGAGTCAGTGAGGTCCCAGCATTTCTCTGGCGCCAGCCATGCTATTTGTTGTTTGTCATCAGCAAGAAATAGCCTTCTCCTGACCCAGCTGGGCTGCAGCTGTGTCTGCAGGCTGCTATTATGGTGTGGTGGCTGGGAGTGGAGGACAGCTGAGTCTGCTGCAGCCACGCAGGGTAGCCCTGTTTGAAGTGAAGGTCTACGGCTGAATCCTGCAACAGGCTATAGGACAGCATGAAGAGCAGAAAGATGGAAGAGAACCATCACATCATCCCACAATGGTGCTGGGTCCCACCTGCTCTCCTGGCTCCCTCCCATCCATCCCACTACAGTTTCTTCCCTGCCAGTGCCTGGCTGCAGTGCATGGTCCCTGTGCTTCTGCCTGCTCCCTATAATAGCTGGGTATGCCCAGCTGGGCACTATATTTGGGGATGGCTGCACACAGGTTGCTGACCCTTCCGCATGCAGATCTGGAACGGGAGCTCTGTTCAAAGTGATGGGCAGAAAAGGGCAGGGACCACCTGAGTCTGCTGGTGGGACCAGATGATAACCCAGGTGAGAAGGTGCTTTGGGAGGTCCTCTTCTCCAGCTCTGCTGGTGGGGCTGCAAGTGAAGGCAGCAGGCAGAGCAAACTAAAGACACAGAGGTGGGAAACTCCCTGCTGCAGGACTCTGCATGTCCTAAAAAATATTAGTAAGTTGAAAAACTACTAGAGAAAATTGCAGAAGAGAGCTATGCTGTTGACTCCCACCACCAAGACAACAGCCCTGGCTCAGCCAGTCCTCATGATGTGCAGGCTCCAATCACCCCTTCCAACCCTCAGGAAGCCAGGCTTGGCCATACCCAGGGGATGACTACCCTCAGTCATGGTTGCTCATGAGGTCTAGGAAGGTCTGTGTCACCCTGGGGCCATGTCCAATGCTCTCAGCACACTGTTCACCTGGACAGAGATATGGGGGTCATCTCCAGGCAGCAGCATCTCCATTCCATCTTTCCTCCACTCAATGGATGCCATGGGGTAAGCAAAGACCTCGCAGCCAAAGATAACATCTTGACCAGTGATGTTCCACGTGTCATAGGGAGGAGAGATGATCTGGGGTTCTGAGGAGAGCAGACAGGAGAGCAGGGTGGACTCAGAAGAGATCCCACCCTCAGCAAGTCTCTGTGATTTCCCGGTCTGGTCCACTCCAGGGTGGCAGCATTTGGCTCATGTAGAAATGCGAGGATCCTTCCCCTGCCCCTCTCCTCTCCCAACCACAGCAGACCTTCACCTTGCTCCAGGACACAGTCCCTCCTCACAGCTGTGACTTGAGCATCCCTCCCCAACCCTCCAAGCCCTTGGAGGGGGTGCCATCCCTCCTGGCCTCACTTTTCCCACCTGTGCAGCAATGCTCAGGGACACACAGGCAGCAGGAACAGTTCAATAACAGCAACTCTACAAAGCAAAGCTCTCCTGTGTAATCAGAACTCGCTCCTCCTGTGGAGCAAAGGCCAAAGGGCACTCATCCAGCCCGAGGCTGGTGGGGATGGATGAGATGGATGAGCTTCCAGCCAAATTCTCCTCTGTGATGAAGCTTGTACCAGCAATTAAGCAAGCCAGCAGGTCATCAGCTGCCAATACCTCCAGGTCCTACATCCTTTCCCTGGAAGGACGGAATGAAGACAACCCTTCCTATTCACACCTCCTCCAGGATCTGGCCCATAGCATGAGCTAGAGGTCAAGGGAAGGCCTTCACCTCCAAATATACCTGGGGGAAAAACTCAAGGACATGACGATTTACAGAACAGAAAGTCAACTTTGATATCTCTTGGGCTGGGTAACTTCTGCCAGACTGCGCTGTCTGGGGCATGGCTTCCCCACCACTGCCTAGCCAACCCCCAGGCCCCAGCCAGGTTTTAAACGGTAGATGGAAATCATGCAGCCAAGTCAAACTGACTTAAGTTTCCATTTGCAGGAGGCAGTCACATTTCTTAGGAGCACCAGGCCAGCGCAAACCCAGCACTGCCGCCAAGAATTTGCTAACAATTCCCTGGAACTTCCCCATCTGCTCCAGCAGGATTTGCTGCTTCCCATAAACCCCACTCCCACTTGGCAAAGCTACTCCCAGACCTTTCCAGGAACCGGATCCACAGAG
The DNA here is from genome assembly GCA_013399015.1 of Galbula dea. NCBI lineage: Eukaryota > Metazoa > Chordata > Aves > Piciformes > Galbulidae > Galbula > Galbula dea. The sequence continues at coordinate 2,408,828 of VWZX01005818.1, forward strand.
GCTGCTCTGGAGCAGCACAGCGGGAAGACTAAGGGAAACCTGTCAATGCACAGAGCAGCCTGCAGCACTGCCATGTCCCTGCAGACACTGTGGGTTTGCTACCAGGAGAAAAAGTTAAGCCAGATCCACTTGCTTGTCCCTTCCCGAGGTACAACCCTCCATCCTGCTGCCCACACAGCTGCTCCCAGGACACTACCTGACTCGCAGGGACCCTCATGGGCCACAGTGAGGTTGGCATCAGGGTAGGCACGGGCAACCTCCAGGAACCTGCAGATCTGGGCATAGGTTTTGCCATCGGAGCCGCAGAGGGCCAGATGGGAGAGGCAGGTGCACTGCGGCTCGGGCACCTCTCCATGGTGTAAGTCCCCAGCATCCAGCCTGCACTCCAGGTGCTCCCCACACTTGCCATAGAAGTGGTTGGTGTTGTCCAGGTCACAGATCTGTCCCTCCAGGTTGGCACACTCCCAGCAGCAGTTGCAGGCATCCCTCACTGTGCCAGCCAGGCACCCCCGCGGTGCTGGGCATTCCTCCGGTAGGCACTCAACGCAGCCCTCTCCTTCCTCCAGCAGCCGCTGCCAACCCCGCTGGAGGTAGTCAGAGGTGCTGGGAAAAGCCTGGCCCAGTTGGAGCAAAGCCCATTGCAACGAGAGCAAGGAAAGCACGAGGCAGGAGGAGCTTAAAGTCTTGGCTTCAGACATCCTTGCAGCAGCTCTATCCTGCTCCCACCATCACTTGGACAGGGATCTCTGGCACCTCTCTGGCTCCCCTGGCTAGATCCAAGGAGCCATCTGTGAGGAGAGAGAACGTGTGTTACCGATGTAGGCAGCATCTCCCACTCCTCTAGCTCCCAGCTGTCTTGCTCTGAGCGGCAGCACTGTATGATATGCAGGGGAGGGTCCATCTCAGTCCCTTTCATCCCTAGTCCCACAGCCATGTCTTTCCCACCCTGGGGCTCCGCAGTCAGCTCCTGCCTCAAGCTGCTGAGCATCCTCTGGCATGATGGGGCTGCTGACTCCAGTCCCACCAGGTTTCATTCTTCTTCCCTGGCAGCCCATCAGGCACAACCCAGCCTGCTCTGACCGCACCATAGACTGGGTACCAACAGGGCTGGACTGGCTACCTTACACCACCATGGCTCATCTATTTTCTACCCTGTTCCTTGTCTTCCCTTAGGAAACTGTTCTCAAACCAGGTGCCCCTGTCCTTTCCCCATTGCTTTTGGAAGAGTCACAAACCCTTTTTTCCTCCCTCACCATGCAGAGAAGTGCAGCAGATTGGCTGATCCTGCAGACAAGGGGCTCTTTCCGCACTGGAAGCAGCCAGCAGAGATAAGCTGAGCCAGGAGTACACCCCTGATCATGCCCGACTTTTGTCCTCCTCCCCTCCCTGCTCCATAACCCCTCTTTTTAGGACCACCCACCTGAGCAGAGTAAGAAGCACACCCCCCCCGCCCCCCAAGAAAGCTTCGCGAGCTCTCTTAGTTATCACACAGGCAACTGAGGCTGAGCACTGGGGAACTCAGCACACAAGTGGGCAGTCAGTGGACTGGGAGCAGGCCCAACATGGTCAGTCTGTACTGGTACAGCAAGGTCCCTGTCCCCAAACCTGCATTACAACCCCACCTCAGGTAAGCAGAGAGGATGATCTGCCCCAGGCTTCCCACTTCTGCTTGGAGGACATGTGGGGTCTCAGAGCCTGTCTCCAAAAGGGTTGAGCATGAACAGAACTCCTTTGAGAACACACCCTGGCCTCCACTTACACCCTGGCTGCCTTCCCTGAGACAGAGTGAAATGACAGCCCGCTACCCCAAGGCCACCCAGCACGAGTGAATGGGTCTAGGGAAGGAACCCAGGTAACCGGGCTGCTCCTTCGCCTCCTGATGAGAACAGCACCGAAGAGCAGGCAGCACCCTCCCAGCTGAACCCTGCAGACCCCCCTCCCTCCGGGGCTAACGCAGCCCAGAGCTGCGGTGATAGAGATGGCCATCAGTGGGTTACACATACGCACCCACAGGATAACAAACTGCAAAGCTTTGACTCTTTTACCAGAGACCACTGAGGCTCCCCGGGGTGGAAAGGGACAGCAGGTCAGGGTATCGGAGCCCTCCCGGCCCAGCCTTTCCTAGCCCGGGCTGTACCCCAAGGCTCCGCCCCCCGATGGATGTGGGGGGCCAGGAAAGTAGGAAGGGGGATAACTGCAAAGTTGGTGGCTGGCTCCCCAAGTCTGGTGTGCAGGCGCTGGGAGTCCTGGATGAGTCCTTGGAAGGGTTCCCCGGCAGCCACCCCACCGTAAGTCGCCACTTACCGGAGGTGCCGGTGCCGGGGAGCGGCGGTCTCTGGGGGCCGCGGGCGCGCAGTGGCCGTGGCTGCAGGACTGCCGGCCCCCGGCTGCTCCGGCACCCGCCGTGATGTCAGCGAAACGTGAGCCCCCTCCGCCCCTCTCCGGGCCCGCGGCCCATCCCTGGACCGGGACCCGCACCCGTTCCCTCCCGCGGACCTGCCACCCGCTGCACCCTGGACCTGAGGCTGTGCCGCTCCGGCCCCCCGAGACCAGCACCTCCCCTTCCCCCACACTGAGGTCACCCTAAGTCATGTGTAAGGACTTGAGCTGATACTCAGCTGCATCCCTGGGGCAGGAGTGGCCGCGGTGGGGGACAAGGACTAACTTTGCAGGGGTCCATGGAGACAAGTAAATGGGAGGGGGGAAAGGTAGGGCTAAGCAAAAGCACCTCTCAACTTGTAATTGTGTGGGGAAACAGGCTGAAATACGGAGCAGCTGCTGAAATTAAACAAGGGAATAATTCCTGGGGGATGTCTGCACTCACCCCACCCTCACAGCTGGGAATATTGGGGTGCAAGCAATGGTATTACCTTGGCTGGAACGAAGCTGTTGGGAGCCATACAGGGGCTGCTCCACGGCAGTGCAAAACGCACGAGCACGGGGCTGGGTCTCCAGAGCTTCCCAGCAAGCTGCCTCACTGCTCCCTGCCTCAGTTTCCCTGGCTCCAAGGAGTAGGGTACCCAGCCTGCCTTTGCAGCACAAACACGCCACGTATTTGCATCTTGCTCCCACTGCTGTGCTGGAAGGATCCCATAGTCAGCTCCCCTCCTCCAGGCAAGAAATTAGTGGGACTTGCTTCCCCATCGAAGCTCAAGACCCCTCGGAGGATCTGGTTTCCTTCAGCACGCTACAAAAATCTGCTTTTGCTTTCCAACACCTTCCTGTAAATTCGTTCCGGGATCCAGAGCTTTCCTTCATTCACACTGTGAATGCAGGCATGGCTAACGACGGAAAATGCACCAGGTCAGCCCTCTAAATCTGCCTTTGCCAGCCAACCCTCCCCTCCAGGCCCCTGCTGCAGAGCGGGGTTTCCTGCCGGCTCTGCCTTCAGTCTCAGATCCCACTTCCCCTTCATGGCCCCCAGCCCCTTGGCTCAAGGCTGCCTCCCTCCCCGGCTCCCCTGCTTGGCCCATTGAGCACAGTCCCACTGTGCTGCAGGTTTCCATGCCCTGCATCCATGAGTTGCCAAGCAGATGGGGGCTGCAGCTGCTTTGGGAGTAGGGAAAAAGTCAGAAGGGGCTGAAGTTTTCCTACGTGTACCTCCAGATCTGTTTCACAGCCTGAGCAGAGAGGGGACAGGCTAGAAGTGACACAGCTGTGGGTGCTGAGCCTCCTGCCTGCTCCCTGTGTGTCCCACTTCCCCACCTTGGGATGAAGCACTGCCTACATGTTTGGGCATCTCTGCCCTAAGCACACCCTTGCCTGTCCATGCCCCACATGGAGGGTAAAGCAGTAGGGTGAGCCTTGCTCCAGATGCTATTTGCAGCCTACACAGCTCCAGGCTGGCACAGAAATTAGAGCTGGTGCTTAAATGTCAGGCATCACTGAAAAGTGGGCCAGATGTGGTCCCTGGTTATTGCCCTTGATAGGCAGGCAAGGAAGGACAGGCACTGATGCTGCTGTTCTTCCCCACATACAAGGACCCCAATCCTGGCTCCTTCTCCTATGATGCTGTGGCCCAGGTGCCTGTCCTCATGGGGTTACCACGGTCTCTGGGTGGCTGGATTCATCCAAACAATACTGCAGCATCCACCACTTGTAAGGTGGGGAGAGACCACATCTCCAGGTGGAGAGCCTCTGGCAAGAGGTGAAATACAACCACAGATCAGAGCTTTGAAAGTTCCAGCTGAGGTCCAACACAATCCAGGACCTGAAAGCCATGGGCAGCTCCGCTCAGCAATTCAGTTCAGCTTAACAAGATGGAGCTTAGGCCTGGCAGGTAATTAAAACTCCTGCTTAATGAGACTGTTGAATGTGCTAACAAATAGTAACAGCTATGAGTGAGGAGTGGAAGATCTAACCTGTGCTTAACAAGGAGCTGTGCTCAATCACACCTCAGCTCAATCAGTGCAGCCCCTGGCTGCACAAGGGACTTGCAGCTCTGGTTGCTGGGAGTAGATTTGAGGGGGAAAACAGTGGTAGCAACCCTGCATGGCGTGGGACTGGGACAAATCACATTCTGGGCTCCTTGTCTGTGCTGGCAAGTTATCCTTCCATTCTCTTCACTTGCCCTGAGCCTAGTGAAGCTTATGAAATTGGGCTTTGAAGGTACAGCAAGCCTCAAGCACCAAAGCTGCCTCCTCCTTCCCCAGCAGGTTGCTCCCTATCACCATTTCCCTCACTGTGATGGTGCTGTTGAAGCCATGAGTCTGGATGCTCCTGATGGACCCACAGCCACAGCATCCCTCCAGAGCTGTGTTGTCAGGATGTGCCCCTGACGGCAAAGCTGTCACAGCCAGTCTGGAGTGTCTCGCTGCTCCTAGCCCCACTGACCCCACCCCAGACCTGGGCTGATCTGCCAGACCACCCCAAAGATATCTTGGCTTTAGGCAAACAAGGTCAAGGGAAAAAAAGCCCTGGGAGAAGTGACTCAGTGCAGGACTAACACCAGGAAGGGCTAGCAAGCAGCACAGCAGCTAGTGACCGGGAAGCAAGTTATGTCATGGCAGAAGCAAATATCAGCAGAATATGCTGGCACAGTGGTGCTGCTGGCACACTGCCTGGAGCTAAGGCAGTCTCATTGTGATAATAAACCAAATCTCCCCCGTTTCACCATTTCCTGCCATTTGGAGCAGCATGACATGGCTGGGATCCAGCCAGACCACCCCAAGACTGTGTGGCTCTCAGAGGTCCTAGACACATCCTAGATGTCTGCTGTAGGGACAAGGAATGGGCAGTAAGGAGATCCCTATTCCTGTGTGCCAGGCAGGACCTGCACTAAGAAGCATCCAGGCTCAGGTTTCTCCAGACTTTTCCAGAGCAAATTGCTTCCTAGAAAAAACTCTTCAACAAATTCTTGGGGCAACAGTTGTAGCTGTGAGCAGGAAGGATGGGAGGTCTCAGGATGACCCCGAATAGCAGTGTCCTGCTCGGAAAGGATACTCTGGTCCCCTGGCTGCCACAGTGTCCCTGCTCAAGGGCTGCCAGGCCCCTTCTCCTGGAGGAGCCACAGCTCAGCAGATCTGGATAGAGCTCAACTCAACTCCTTCCCCACAGGAACCCTCCCTGTTTTTTTCCAACAGCCCCATCCAAGGACAGCTCGTGTAACCCAGGGCCAGGAACCGAATGGGTGGTGGGGGCTGCTGTCCCAGGGTTGTCCCCACTCTGCCCGTCCAGCTCCTCCGCGGCTGACACGACCATGCCAATTTTAACACCTCGAGGCCGGGATAGCACGGTTCTCACCACCACCCCGCGGCATGACAGGCTCCCCCAACACCCCTGACCGCGCAGCAAACAAGAGCACTAAACGTCCTTCTTCTCGCACCCTCCCACCCTGCAAGTCCCTTCCTGTCTCCTGCATCGTCTGAGGGGAGAGTGGCGGTGAGGTGCGGGCAGGCTGTGCGGGCACGCAATGCGGGCTGGCGGGTGCAGGCTGATGCGGGGTCTCTGCTGCCACCTCCAGGGCGCTGCTGGCCTCGTCACCGTCCCCTTGCCGTAACACCGTCCCTGTACCTGGGGTCTGACAAAATCACTTCAGTCCCCCTCTCATCCTCTTGCACCCCAAAACCAAATGCGTGTCCCCCCACCATAAGCTCGTCCTGGGGAACCAATGTAGTGTCCTGAGGGGTTTGGGGACCTTCCTGGGTTGCGGGTACCCTCTGCTCAGCCTGCTCTGGGTCCACAGGGCTTCATTGCCCCCCTGCCAGGGTAGGTGCTCCCAAGGTTGCTGGTAGCTCAGTGGCACCGTACCCTGTGCCCACTGTCCCCTTTGCCACCCTCCCTTTCCCCAGCCTCCAGCAGGTCTGGGACGCAGCCAAGGAAGGTGACCCACCCCCCAGTACTCCAGCACTCCGTGCCACCGGGGACAGGTGCTAGAGAGGGGGAGCCTGCCCACCCCACCCCCTCCGCAAGAGGCTGCCCATTTCCAGGCGTCATTAAAGAGCAATTAGCTGGAAATTAAGCTGAGAACAAGTATTGATTAGCTCATTAAGGCTGGGGGAGCAGGCTGTGGCAAGTAGGAATTGTTGCTGCTCGCCCTTATTATGGGCAAGGTTAAAGCTTGCGGTCAGGCAGCTCATTAAAAATGCCAGGGACCAATCGATGTCCCCGGCCCAGTGCCGACCAGCACCTCTGGGGACACCCAGCCACTGTCTTTTGGGGACTGGCCCGTGACCTCTGGGATGAGCTTGCTCAGGAAAGTATCGAGCATCCTTACTCCCCAGCTGCATTCACTGGGCTCCTCTGCAGAGGCAAGGGTGTTGCCTTTGTGCTGGTCAGCCACTCAAAACTCACCAGCGGGGGGGGAGGGGGTTGTCATCTTTCTCTCCCCCACAACGAGGACACCCATGGGCACAGGTCTCCCCATCACAGTGAAGTGACCGAGTCCATACACCCACAGCAATGCTGCCAGCTCCAGGAGACAATAGCCAGTGTGGCTGATTTGCAGGGCAGCACCTCAGACCTGCTCCCCACCAGAGCTGAATTTGTCAGGTCTTAGCCTAGCAGTGCCAGCTTGTGCAGGTGAGAGAGAGACCAAAGACAATCTTAGGAATGGGATGAAGGCAGCTGGGAACATGTGAAAGATACCCAGTGGCTCTGCGTGGGTTAGCGCAACTATGCCACTCTGCCCTGCACTCCAGCCTCACAGCTCTGAGGGCTCCTGGAGTGAGTCCAGACCCTCCCTGGCCATCCAGCCAGACCCAGCCACTTCAAGCTCCTGTGTCTCCAGTCCTCTGTTCCCTCCAGTGTCACTCTCATCCCCATCTCAGCCTCTCACAGCCAGCACCATGGGGGGTGTCAACACCCAGGCTTGTGGTGCAGGGAGGAGGGGGGGCAGGTGTCATCATTATTTTTGTTTTCTTTGCACTGCTGGAAATATATTGTATTCTCAGCTAATCCTGTTCAATTACACCACAATAAAACACATAATAAAAACGTAATTCATTTTTCCAGAGCGCTCCATCTCCCTGTGTCTTGGCAAGCTATTAAAAATTTGTCTTCATTTTTCTGGCAAGAGCCTTGTACCTTTTCATCTTTAATTTATGAGAGCAGAATGGCTACTGACAAGCCCTTATTGCGCAGCGAGGGGCTGCATTATTTATAAGCCGCCAATGGCTGGCTCAGGGGAGATATTTGCAATATGCCAGGGCCGGCAGAAGAAGGGGGAACAGATCCTCAATGCATCCATCCCTATCCTGTCTCCCACCCTGGTTGGGTGCTAGGTGTAGGAATCCTCCTAGCTTCCCCCAGGGGGAGCATCCCCTACCTGGGCTCTGACACCCCCTGCCTGCAGGGGAAGCTACAGTACAGGGTAGCTGTAGATTGCCAGCCCTTATCTTGCCAGCTGCTGAATCTGCCTATCTTTTGCTTTGCAGTGACACTCACTCCTCCACCCCAGCTCAGTGCAGGGGGCCCTGTGGAGTGTGGTTGCCTCCATCCCTCTTCTCCTTGGATGGACATCCAATGCTCCTTCTGACTGCCCTGGCCTGTGGGTGACACAGCTACTGCTTGCAGGCTTGCCAGGGGCCCATGACAGCAGCAACATACTCTCCAATAGCCATGCATAGCAAGTAGGATAAAAATATCCTCTCTCGAGAGGCAGGCACAAGCCCAGGGCATCCCATGAGCAGGCTGCGAGAGGGGGTGGGAGCGTTGGCAGAGCCAGGAGGATGCTCCGGTCTCTCCAAATCAGCAGCATGCAGGCAGGGCAGCAGCTTAGCAGAGCCTTCTGTATGGCAGCAAGATGCAAAGCCCTTGGTGCTAAAAAAAGCCCTCCCAACAGCTGGAAGAGCTTAATCACATACCAAGCCAGCTGGAGCCACTGCAAAGGCAAAAGGCTGGAAAAAGGGGAGCAGAACCCATTCCTGGGAGGCACAGGGGCACTCTGGCAGCTGACCTGCTCATCCCATCCTCAGCCCAATGACAGTCCTTTTCCACTGTATACAAACCGGCAAGCAATATGCTTCTCTCTGCTTTCATATAAACCACCTGCCTTTATTTTTCAGTAAGTACAGGTACATTATACATGTATCAAATACAGCTAGAGAATACCACAGTGCACTTAAAGCTATTTGAGAAGGTCCACCTGAAAACAAGGACTCCAGGAGGGCATAGAGTGACCCCTCAGTGGGAACCCAGCCCTGAACAGAGATGACATTAAAATGAGAATAAAAACGTGGGCTCTCTGCTGGGATTAAAGTGTGCTGTTTGCTCTGGCTGGAAGAAGCAGAAAACCAGATTAAATCTATGGAGCAGCCCAGAGGAGAGCAGAGGGTGAACTGAGAGCGTACACTTGAGTTGGGAAAACCACCCCTGGGTTGGAGACACTGTGCACTTGAAATCACTCACCCAGAACTATTCTGGATATGGGGAATTCTCCTCTCTGAAAGCTGCTCTGCCATCCCCAGGCATCAGCTGCTGAACTGCTGGGGAATGTAGGGTGTCTGCAAAGGGGTTCAGCCCTCAAGCACTATGGTTGTCAGCCGTCTCCTAAAGCTGTGGAGTACCATTTTCTTTCCTACCCCATATCCTCACTCACAAGGTCCCTGGTGCCACTGCGCATGCTCGCCTGTGCACTGCACACAGCTTAGGGTGAGCATGGGAGAAGCACACTGGGGTGCCAGTCAGGATGCCCCCAGAGCAGGGCTGAGCCTGGGCACAGAGCTGGGGTTCAGTGTGGTGCTGCAGGCATTCTGGGAAGCAGGGCTGAGTACCTGGGACCTACAGACAAACAACGGCCAAGGGAAAGTGGCAGCAGCCCCAAGGGGCTCCAAGGGGCAAAGCTCAGCTATGCATTGGCCCAGTGGCTCCACAACACGCATCTCAGCTGCCCTGGGTGCCCCTGGACCCCTGTTCAGAGCCCTTTGTTGAAATAGACGGTCTCTAGACACGGGTCTTTCTCCCGGACCTGAGCTTGGATTTCAGGCTCTAGGCTCCTCACGGACATCGAGCTGCAGTGAATGGAGAGGGAAAACTTGTCAGGAGCTCCAGGTTGCGAAACTACCTGCTGCCACCCCTTTGCCACCTGTACCCCACGGAATGTTGTCCCCATGGCCCCCATTAGTGTGTGTGCACATGGATGTGTGTTTGTACACACAGTTTCAAGTCTCTGCTTGAAGAAGCAAAAGTATCTCTTGGAAGTCAGAGAGCACAAGAAGCCCATGCACCCTTCACCTGCACCCCATGCCCTGCCCCATGGGGCTGTGTACAGGAGCAATGTGCCTATCCTTACCTTTTCTGTGGGAAGAGCGCGCAGCACAGTGGAGTAGCGAAGACCAAGCTGTGAGGGAAAGATACAGAGAGGAGAAGCTGGGCTGGCTGCATGTATTACTCAACTCACACCCGTGACCTGACCCCCAGAGCAGCAAAGAGGCAGCTCAGAACCATGTCAGGTGCTCAGCAAGGAAAACAATAAGATGCCCTCTCCAAGATCCAGATCCTGCATTTGGCTCCTGAACTGGGGCACAGCGTGTCCCCATCAGTCTGAAGGAACAGCAATACTGAGCAGGAGCCCATGACAGGCTTGAGAGACATCACAGGGAGCAAAACAATTCCTGTCCCCAGGACAGTATATCCCATCCCATCTTCCTCAGAGGAGATCAGCCTGACTGAGCTCCAGCATTCCCCTGAGGAGCTCTGGGGTAGCTCTCACCTCCCCAGCAGCACTGCCTCCCATACATGGACTCAGGGTAATCCTGGAATCGTGATGCCCATCAGCGGAGGGTGACTTACCAGAGTCCCACTAAGCCAACCTGCAGAGGAGCATTCAGGTATGGGTACCGCTGTGGGGACAGGGAAAGGCTGTTGTCAGTGGGGCAGACGGGGCAGGAAGGTGACTGCTCCCCAACAGGGTGCCAGCCCCAAGGGATGCCAGCACTGTGATGAGCTAGAAGGGTGTCCCCCTGCCCAGCCTCCCATTCCAGAACCACCAGTACCTTCAGGAAAGGTCTCTTTTCCAGTGCATTCATGATCACCGGGGGGATGGCTGGTGCAGAAGGGAAGGAGATTAGCTCCCAGTGCTCACAGTCCCCTGCCAACTGCAGGACTCTGTCCCACGCTGCCAAGGACAGACTGCAGCCCCAAACATAAGTGGAGGAGAGGACACTCACCCATGGCTGGGACTGCCATGCCAATGCGGGACACCACCACCTGGAAAATGGCCTTCTGGGCTGCAGCTGTGGACTCATCCAGGCGGTTCCCGTTCTCATCCGTGACAGGAATCCCCAGCTTGAGCTCTCTGCAAGGAGAATATGGGGTGGGGGAGAACACAGGGATCATGAGACAGGGCAGAGACACAGCACAGGAGTACAACTCCAAGGGAGGCTTGCATCCTCCTATATTCCGCATCCACTGCCTGTATAATAGGTTGGGGGGAATCTCAGCTGGACCCACATTCACATTTGAGGGTTCCTCAAAAGGGCTGGATGGGGAGTTCGCAGCTGGTTTAACTCCTTGGGATGCAGCCGGGTGCTTGTACTCTCAAACCAACTCCCCAGGGTAAGAGAAGCCAGCAGAGCCAGGAAAAGTCCCCTGCAAGCCAAGGGCACTGCTCTCTACATCCCTCAGTAGTGCGTGGAGAACCTCAATGTGAGCCCAAGCACCATAGCCCAGCTCAGGGACTCACCTCTGCCTCATCAGTGGGATGTTGATGCAGTTGGCAGCAGCCACAGCTGCAAAAGGCACAAACCGGCCGATGAGGGCTGGCAAATGCTGGGGGGGCAAGAAGGGATCATGTCACACAGATGGCCTAGGGGCAGAGCTGGCTGTCCCTGGATCTGCCACCATCCCTCTGCAAGACCCTGAGGTGTCCCAGCCCCACCAGGGTCAACCATTCCCTCCTCCCCTGCAACTCCAAGCTAGTGAAGCTCCACAGCCCAGGAGATTCCAGTGGTCCCATGAACCCTCTCAGCCCTAGATGAAGGCCAAGGGGTGAAAGAAGCCTGGAGATCCAGCTGGGGATGGAGTAGGACTGGAAGGACAAGACATCTCCAGAGCCATGGCTGGGAAGAAGGCCTGCCTTGTGTGAGTGCCCCCAAGAGTCTCCTTTCCTCGATTTTCTCCCCTGCCCCAGATGATGGGGTAAATCCTCTGCTCAGCTCAAGACTTTATGAGGAGTGTCCAGGTGCCCTGGCCAATGATGGCCACGGGCCTCCTTACCTTTGTGAGTGATTTGAGTCCTAGTGCTGTGACAACTGCCCCTGTGGTCGCGCTCACATAGGCTGTTCCCAGCTGGCTGCAAGAGCAGGAGGTGACACCATTGAGCCAGGGTCCCCCCACTCCATCATCCCCCCAAAAGGAGAGGACAGCATACCCTTCAATAGCAGCAGGACACCTGGGTTCCTCTCCCAGCTCTACCACTAACTTTGACAGCTCCACTGGTGAGAATCTCTGGCTGCACCAGGTCCCCATCATCCCATCTCAGGCAACTCCACTAGTCAAGAAGCTATTCGAGGCACCCACACACAGCATTTAGGTGTTCCCTGGGGACCTGGTCAGAGAGATGCTTACCTGGGAGTGATGGGTGCATCCCCACTGCGGTTGGTGTAGTTGACGATGGCATTGAAAGACTGGTTGACCCACTGCCAAAACAGCACGGCCGGCGTGGTCCTACCAGAGAGAGGAGGTTGCTAGTGGCACTGGGAGATGCCATCCATGCTCCTATGGCATGGGTGCTTTGCAGGGTATGGGGTATGTGTCACCTCCTTGCCCTAGGGCCAGGGCCATGGAGAGGGTGAATCCCCCACCAGGCACCCTCCATGCCCTGGAGCCAGGAGAAGTACCTGTAGAAGGTCAACATGCAACCAGTGATGGTCATGTTCATAGGGACCTGGGCAGACATGCGCCCTATGAGAAGCATCTTCTCACCCGTGTCAGGGTGGAAAGCAGAGTCGTAGATGTACTTTGCCCGCCAAAGCTGGTCCTCCGTCAGCCCCGGTGGTATCATGCCCGCCCTGCCAGATAAGGGGAGTACCCATTGGGAAATCCTCTGCCAGCACCTGTGCCCCACCTAGTCTCCCACCCCACGTGGATCTACACCACTGGTAAATGCCTTAGGGACCAGCCAGGCAATTTTGAGGGCTACCTTTGGCCAGAGGAGGCCAGCATTGCTCCCATTCCCACCCCTGTGGATGGCCCCGAGGCCGTATCCTGACAGAGAGCGGCGCTGGGGGTATGACCCTGCCCAGCTACCTGTAGTCCTCCACCACTCGGCGAGCTTCCTCCAGCGCTGCCCCTGAGAGCAGCAGGTTCCGAGGGTCGGTCACCATGAAGAAGTGCTTGGCCCGGCCCTGGAAGGTGCTCTGGTCCCAGCGAGGCTCCCGGATGTTGATGGTGGCAGGAAGGGACGGTGGCATCTTCTGCGGGGGGGAGGGGGGGGTGGATTGTAATCATGTGGGATGTGCTTCTTGTGACCCACCCTGCCCTGCACGCCTCCTGGGCCAGCTCTGGAGCTCCCCCAGCCTGGGGAGACATAGGGAGGCGGAAATGGGGAGCCCCTCTTGCAGTGGAGCTGAATGGGGACCCGCGAACCCACTCAGTAGCCGGGGCAGTTCGCAGGTGGTAACGCCAACACAGCACCGCCCGTACCCTGCAACCTGTTAGCCGAGAGCTCCCCAACCCGTCTTGCACCATCAAGAGCCGTTAGGGAACCACCCCCTCACCCCAGAGGGCACCCTGGCAACTTGTCGGGGAACGGAGACCCGCCCCGCCAGAACTGAAGCTGCTGCCAGGCGCGGGGTGGGGGGCGACGAAAGGCCCGGGAAGCCGAAATATTCACCCGCCCCCCTGCCAGGAAGACAACAAAAAACCCCGCACGGCCCCGCTTCCCCGTCGGCCCTTCCCCAGAAGAAGCGGGGCTCTGCTCCCATCCCCAGTGCGTGACACCCTCCCACCACCTTCAGGCAAGGCCGCCGTCCCACACTCACGGCTTCCCGGGCAGCGCCCACCGTGCCCGCGCCGCTGCCGCCCCGCTCCCGCCCTCCGCGCTGACGTACAGCCTCGTCACGGCGAGGGGGGGCGATGCCGCGGCGACAGGCGGCGGCGTGCACGCGGTACCGGGCCGGCTGCGAGGGGCGGGGGAGGAGGGCACGGTACGTGCCAAGACGCACGCGGATTCTCTCCCGCCTCCCCCAACTGCGCCCGTAGGCGTGCGGTCTCGCGTGGGTTCTCCTGCGGGTGTTGGCGTGCGCGCTCGAGCGCGTGCGTTCACGTCGACTTTCGTGCACTCGGGTGCTCGTGCGTGTTTTCCGGCGGGCGCTCACGCGTGTGCTTCTGCGCGAAGGCGTCCCCGTTCCTGCCGGCCGCATGCGCGGGCACACGTGGGGCTGACGCTTGTACTACGCGCGGGCCCGCGAGCGTGCTGGTAGCGCTGTGCTCGCGCGTACCGCATCCGTATTCACGCGTGGCGCTGCGGCTGCGCGCGGGCCTGCGCATGGCACCCTCTGCCTGTGCGCGGGGCGGGGCGTCCGTGCCGTGCGCGTGTGCGTGACCGGGGCCGTGTACACGCGTGTGTTATACGGGGGTGCCTGTGAGTGCGTGCTGGGTTTGCACGCGTGGGCGTGCGCAGGGGTACGAACACGCATGCCGTGGGCGTGTCAGTGCATGGGGTGCGTGTGCATGTGGGTGCGTGTCCCCGCACGGGCCGTACCTCCCCCCAGCCAGGTGTCGGGATATGCCGGGGGGGCTGCCCCGGGGCGCAGCGCGGACCCTGCCCCGGTGGGAGTGGGA